>SZWC01012484.1:27270-50002 GCA_023375785.1 Penium margaritaceum | reverse complement strand
TGTCCAGAAGAGAAGTGTATGCGGTGTGTGTTTGTTGAAGTGTGCATCCAACACCACATGAGAAACAAGGACTACAACACAAGTGCACGAGTGGAAAAAAATGCATGTGCACAGTTGATGTCGTAGATCAATGATTGGTGACTTCTTGAAAAGTGTCGCGGATAAGATGGCACAAACACTACGCCAGCGATTTATTTTTTTTATCGTGAGCAACAAGATGTCACGCACTTTTATGATCCAACAATCATCGGCAGTAAATGGCTAGAAGATATTAGCACTGACATGGCACGGGACTTGTCCGCACGGCATGGGACTTGTCCACAAACCAAACTCGGACAGGTGAAGCCCGATACCTAACCATTGGATGGTGGAAGAGGGAGGCTGTTGACAGTTGATGGCATGGCTACTTCTAACTGTGTTGCATGTACAAAGGAATCTTGTCTCTCATGTGGCTGGTTGATTTGTGGACAGCCGCACGAGCGGCAAGATTTTTCTTGAATGCCTAATGATTGTGGCCTGAAATTCGCTTCAAAGGGTGCAAAAGATGAACTTGACCCGCTGATGGTCTACTCTGACTTTAGATTTTGATGTACAATGGAAAGAGAATGCACATTTCTAGCCAGTATTGTAGTTGTGTTCAACCATGTGTCTTTTTTGTGAATGGAGATGTCAAATGTAGGAAGTGATCACCTGAAAATCTAGAAATAGATGTTCTTGTTATACTCATAGGGTTTAAGGGAACAAGGTTCCAAACAGAGTTTTAATGACAAATGATATCAGTGTTTTCTTGTTATGGGGAATCTTCAAAGCAGCAAATGCTTCTTTGAAAGAACTACAAATAGGAAGAAGTATCATATGATATTTCAATGTTAATTTTCTTGCTGGACTTTAAGTAATTTGTGAAAGGTATGTTTCTTGGTGAATAAGGATTGAGTGATAAACAGTGGTTTTTCTTAATGTCTACAACTTTAACTCAGAGTTGACTTCGTTGCTCGTAGGAGGCCGACTACAGCGACATCGGCACCTTGAGAGGCATCGATGTAACATCGATGTGGTGTAGAAGGCCAGGGGGCACTCGGGACCATGCGAGACTGTTTTTTCCCACGAGCCCAAGTACCCACCGAGGATAAGTCTCACACCGAGAACATTGCACGTTCAGTTCCCAGAGCGACACTCTGTTTTCCATGCACGCATCCTGCCGAAAGCACATTACATGGCACACTTCATGACAGCTGGCATGTATCAACCTGATTCAACCAATGATGTCCACGCATCATACGTTGCACTTGGACAGGCTTCATTCTGTGGCACAGCTTGCCCTCATCCTGAGCCGCCATGGTAATGACCAATCACATGCCGAACCTCGGACTTGAGAATATCCGCATGAGCCAATACTTTGTTCTGGAAAAAATGGTTTGCATAGTTGATTCAAGTACCTTATGTACGAAAAATGACACATGATTTCACAGGTTTGGTTGATACATATGGAATACGTCCGACTGTAAAAATTCAACAAAATATGTTGTACATTAATCTTTCCGGAACTTCGTGACATTGCGTCAACTATAGTTATTTGAGTATTTAGTCGTTAAAACCAATTGTATGGCCTGGGTTGAATGATCAAATGTGCGGAGGATGTACCAGGTGTGAATGAAATATCGATCGACACCATCGAGCAACGTGTCACTCAATGACGTCGAGCCTCGACGCCATCCAGCGACATTTCACTACGGTTGAGCCACACTTCTCTGCGTCCGACACAAGCAAGACTTGCACCGCCATTGGTGCAAGACTTGCACCAATGGCAGTAACAAACCTCCCCCCTGTTCCGTGCTGAACCCAACACTTTGGCACACTGGCGCTTGAGGCCGGTGCGCCGGTGCGTTCCTCCCACCATGGCGTCTTCTCAGCCCAATTCCAACACCTGCTCAAACCGAACATCCACCACAGGTTCCAGTCCCACGGTAGCTGTTGTATCCACTGTATCGGCACAATTCGATGCCCATAAGTGGAATCCACCAAAGAAACGGGTCCTCACCGGTGATTTCCTCACCAAAGAACTGTCCAAGCACTACGAGCCCAAGCCTACAAGCAGCAAAAAGGCGGGATTTGTCTGTGGCTCGTGCGCCAAAAGGGTGAGCGGGACGTGTGACCGCATCCGTGGCCACTTCGCCTGCAACAACCCGAATGTGGGGAAGTGTCCCCATCCTCCACCAACATGCAGGGACGCGTTGGGCATGGAGCGATTTCCACCGCCGCCGGCAGGATGGCAGCCATACAGCATGAAGCTGTACAAGAGAGAGGGCACCAAATGGGGGACGAAGGACAAACCGGTGCCGTGGCTCAAGTTGTGGGAGGCCGAGGAGAAAGCAGCCCAAGCAGCAAATGGGGGATTGACGCTGCAGCACGACTCCAGTGTTGACGATGCTGGGGATGCGGCAGGTCCAAGCAGGCAGGCAGCCACAACAAGACTCGAGGGTGAGATACCTCTCTTTGACATCAACAAGGCCGCCTCTTTTCGACAATCCACCATGGTTGAGCACTCTGACAGGACGAACAATGTGAACTGCCAGCTGGACATAGTGAAACTCATGTGCATTGCTGCTTTACCCATCTCCTTCTGTTGGGAGCCAGCACTCATGGATGTCATCAAGTCAGCAAAGAAGACAACAGCGAGCTTTAGGTTGCCAGCCAGAGGCACAGTGGTGGATGACTTGCTCCCAAAACGGGATGCACAGCTTGCTGAGCTAGACGCGCCTTTGAAGCATGGATGGACAACGTATGGCACCAGTCTAGCAGTTGACGAGTGGTCCGATAGGCAGATCAGGCCAATTTACAATGCAATGGCAGTCAATGCAATGGGCTCGGTCCACCTGTTCTTGCATGATGCCAGCGGTCTGACTAGGGATGCAAACCACACTGCCTCCATGATAGAGGCAGCAATCGAAACAGTAGGTGAGGACAAGGTTGTTTCAGTGATATGTGACAATGCTTGAGTGAACAAGAAGGCATTCGACCAGCTGCGGGTGAAGTACCCGAAGTTGTTTTTCCAGGGTTGTTGTGCACACAACATTGACCTGATCATGAAGGATGTTGGGAAGACTGCATGGGGTGCAGGGATCATTGGACGGTGTGAGAAAGTCATTGCCTTCTTCAGGAACAATGCAATGCCTCGTACATGGCTAAAGGACAAAACAGGGGGCAAGGTGCTCAAGAACAGGTACGACACCCGCTTTGCCTCCGTGTTTGACATGGTGGAGCTGTTGCTGGATCTGCGGGAGGAGCTCGAGGAGTTTGTGCAGCTGGAAGTACGGAAGCAGATTGGTTCACAGCGGGATGCCGGCTTCAGAAGTCGGAAGAGGGAGGTGAGACGGATCATACGACGCAAAGTCTTCTGGCTCCAGGTTCGTCAGTTGAAGGACTTGCTTGTGCCCTTGGTGCGGGTGCTGCGTGTGGCTGATTCCCCGGGTGGGAGGGCTGGTGAGATATACGAGGGCTTGCTGGATTGTGCGGAGCAGGTTAAAGCGCTGGCTGAAAAGAAGGGCAAGAAGGGACGCAAGGTTGCAGAGTCTCATGTGAACTATGTTCTGGGCAGATTGGACCATCGCTGGTCCAAGGATATGAGCTGTCCTTTGTATGCTGCTGTCCGGTGACCATGCAAGCATGGCAGGCAGTGATGGAGGCACTGGTTCCAGAAGAGAAACAAGACGCCATGATGAAGGCGATTGGTGTATTCCAGCTGGCTCAGACCATGGTTGTCCATGATCCCATGGTGACTCCTTGCAGGAATGCCAAGGCTGTTGCTGCAGTAGCAAAAGTGCAATGTGGCACAATGTCTGCTGCAGAGTGGCATGTCAGCTACATGTGCAACCTGCCCGTGCTTCGCGATCTGGCATGGAAGCTCCTGTCGCAGCCATGTTCTTCATCTGAGTGTGAGCGTGTATTTTCCACTCACGAGTTGATCCACACTGCCAGGAGGAACCAGCTCAAGGTATCAACACTCGAGCTCCTCGTTTGGTGCAACGTCTGTCTACGCAAGCACTACGGTCGCAATGGACGCAAGGCAGCAAACAACATTACTATAGTCGCGGAAGCAGAAGCAGAAGCTGACGCAGAGGCCAGCAAGGATGATGGGGAGGTTGTTGAGGAGGAGGGAGTGTTGAGTGAGCCAGAGGATGACATGGAGAGTGATGATGAGGGGGAGGACGAGGAGGAGGAGGAGGTAGAGGAGGCATTCGGAGATGATGATGTGGTTGAAGTCATGGCGTCTGTTCGAGTCATGAGCAGCACACCTGGAATGAGCCTCACGCTCGTCCAGTACGTGTTCGTGCACAGGTGAAGGCCTCAAGCAGCAATGCCGCAGCTCGTGGAGTGGGTGGTGAAGGGGCAGCAGGTGAAGAAGGGGCAGCAGGTGGGGAAGGGGCAGCAGGTGGAGAAGGGGCAGCAGTTGGAGAAGGGGCAGCAGCTGGAGAAGGGCCAGTAGCTGGAGAAGGGACAGCAGGTGGAGAAGGGACAGCAGGTGCAGAAGGGGGAGATTGTGGGGAGAGAGGGGCATTTGAGCCAGATGGAGCAAGTGGGGAGGAAGGAGGAGTAGGCAGTGGGGAAGAAGCAGGTGGGGAAGGAGCAGCTGGAGCTGTACCAAGTGGACAGGGAGATAAGGGAGTAGGAAATCAAGGGACATCAGCACCATCATCCAATCCAGCAGCAACAACAGCATCACGGATTGGCAGTGCCAAGCAGAGGGATAAGATGGCTGCCTTAGTTGCCATGGCTGCAGCCAGGGCAGCAAAGCATGCGGAAGGGACTGCCGCAGTAGCCACTCAAGCAAGCAAGCTGGCTAGACGCAGAGCAACAAGTGCTCTGCGCAAGTAGAAATGTTGTCAGACATGAGAAATGCTTCCAATTTCATTTGATTGTTCAATTCAGTCTATTATGCTTTAATGTGCATGTCTGGAGCATAGTTCCATTCTAGTGACCACTGTGTGATACTGCATGTGAAGAGTGAAACTTGTGACACACCAAAGTTAATGTTCATGACTGGCAATGAGTAGTTGCAGTACCTTATACTGTAAACCTAGAAGTGTGTTTGATAGGGAGATGAGCAATGGTAAATCTGTGTCTACAATTGCAAATTAGTGGGCCTCATTGCCCCCCCCCCTCCTTAAATAGTGCACCTTGAAGTGTGTATGATAGAATGTTGAACAAGTTGATACCCCCAATTTTGCCGCGCACGTTGTTACTTCCGCGCTCTCTAACTCCGCGTCTGGTCTGTTCCGCGATCCTGCCATTCCGTGGTTCCAGGAAGCACCGGCTCCTTGCTCCTCCGTTACCTCTCTAGTCTTCCGCGGATGCTTCACAACCTCGGGGTCCCGATCGTGGGTAGTGCTCCACGGCTCGCTCCTTGCCGGCACGAGAGTCCGCCACCTTGTGGCCTCTGACTCCTTTACCCGCGGAACCCCGTTCCGCGGTCGTGTGCAAGGCTGCGGAGTCGCCGGCAGCACCCTTCACCCAACTCGCGTTCCCTGGTGATGACAGCTCTCAGCAGAGTCCTGGTCGGTCCCAGGATAGGGAGCGGATCGTGCAGTATGCTTCACAGATACTCGGAGGAGAAGTACCCGCCCTCCGCGGAATTAACCTTTGGAGAGCAACCTAGGGGTTCCTTGGACAGCGGTGGATCTCACAGGGGAAAGCGCTAGTGTGAACCAAACCAATACTTGCGCGGATTATTGAGACAGAAGAGGGCAATCAGGTTCCCGACAAGTCAGGACAATGGAGCTCATAAGCGGGAAGCAGGCTTTGCATTAACTCAAGTTTCACAAGATCAGACAAAGGGTAAGCATCCTTTTGTCATATGTCGGTCACAGACACACTAGTTCCTCCGCTACACCATTACTTTATATCTACCAAAACTAGCTCTCTAAGACTTCTCCTACCACTCTCTCCCTACCTTGGACTCCTAGAAGCCAACACATTGCATCAACAACGCTGCTGCCCCAACCAGCTGCCTAGTATATCAAGCTTGGTATCAGAGGTAGAGCATAGCAGCAATAGTAGAAGACTGGCATACATGTGCCAGACAACACCGGCTCACCCCCATACGTGCCAGTGCAGGATAAATGCTGCCAGACTTTTTGTGCAGCATTGACCAGCCTCGCGGCGACGTCAGAATTTTCCCCACAGCCCCTACGCTAGGGGAAATGCCGCCAATTTTGTTTTTTCAGCAGCACTGATCTACACGCGTTACACAAGGAGGTGAGAGGCCAGCAACATAGTAGCAGCGGTCTTGATGCGGAGGAAGAGGCAACCACATGGGAGGCAAGGAACTCCGTGCGTTGGATGTGCGACCCCTGATGAGCTTCCTTCATGCGGAGGAAGAGCTCGTACGCCGAGGGCATGAGGGTACCCTTAGAAGCCATCGCGTCGAGAACGGCCTGGGAGTATTGAACAAAGACGTCGGAGGAGGAGGCGGTGGCCCCGCACTTCATGGTCAGGAGCGCGGAGAGAGGGGGCGGCGCGACGTCTTTGAGGTGGCGTAGAAGATCCTCTGCGTGTTGCCAATAGGATGTGACCCTATTGGTCTCCCCCATGCAAAGGGAGTTGAACTTCCGGAGCAGGCGGCTGGTGTCAGCATCATTGGATAGGTCGTGGGGGCGCGTAAGTACGTGCCAGGCCGCTGCTGGGTCAGGGAGGGTGCCAGTGGTGGGGTCACCAAGGAAGGGCTCAAGGGTGAGGCGTGTGGCTGGAGAGGCAATAGGGACGAGAGCACGTACGACGCAACCGGCGTCGTAGACCTGGTTGGCTTGGGTGGAGTGGAAGGGGAGGACACACTAAGGCCACAAGCTTTCACCGTGTGCCCAGATCCGGAAGCTCAGCTCCCACCTCCGGAACTGGTCGCCAGCCTAAAGCGGCGGCGGTGGGGTTTCAAACTCCTTTGGCCTGTAGCGTGCACCCAGGGGAGGGCCTTGAATGGATGTAACTCTCTGTTGTTGGCATAGGGTGTGTTGCTAAGCCAAGTATGGCGTGGCAAAGCAAATCGCAGGGCTCGCGTATCCTAGTGGGGTGAACGGTGCTTTCTGACATTGGTGCAGCTCCTACGGCGGTGGCTATTGCACTAGTTGTGGCGGCTGCTGATGCTGTTGCTGTAGCTATTAATGTTGCTGCTCCAGCTACTAGTGTTGCTGCTGTGGTGGTAGCTGCTGATGTTGCTACTATGACTGCTACAGCGGCGTGGGTGGCGGCAGCTATAGTGGCGCTAGCTGCTATGTCATAATTGCATGCTGCAGGAGTAAACTAGTGAGAGGATCTGTCCAGTCAGAATGACCAAAGACACAACCTACAGGGTGTTGGTAGTGCTGCTGCTACTCCTCTTTTTGCTCCTCCTATTGCACCTCCTAATGGTACTGTTACTACAACTACTGTTGTTGCTAATGGTGGTGGTGGTGCGGCTATTGCTAATGCTGCTATTGGTGTTGCTACTACGACTTCTGCTGATAATGCTGCTGCTCCTACTACTGCTGCTCCTGTTGTTACTGGTGCTACAGGAAAGGGGGACTAGGGTTCACCCCAACAGAGGAGAACCCCTCCCCGCTGGGGCTAGTGGCCATGTTTGTAGGCCCCCTTTGTTCCACCCTTGTTTGTGTTTTTTGTTTCTTTCATTATGCTGCTCACGTCAGCAGTGGTGTCAATAGTGATGTTAGCCTGAGATGGTTGACCTCACTAGGTGCTACTACGTTGTCTGCAGAGTTGCTATTTGTTTCTTTGTTGATGACATCTGTAGTGACGTAGAAAATGATGCCAGCTGAACGTTGCCGGCGTCAACAGTGGCTGTTTTTGAAGCCACTACCGTGTCAGCCATAGGATGTTGGGTGGTGTTCATACAACTGTTGCTGGTGCCGCTGCTGCTGCTGGTGCTACTATTGGTGCTACTATTGGTGCTACTGCTGCTACTGCCGGTTTGTTGCTATAGTTGTTGCTGCTGTTGTTGCTGACGTTGCTCTTGCTCCTACTGCTGCTACTAGTGGTGCTGCTACGATTACGGCAGCATCAGCAATTGCTACTACTGCTGCTTGGCAGCTGTGAGCTGCTACGGCTGCTCTGGCTGCAATAGCGATCCTGAGGACAGCAACAATAGCTAAAAAAGCACTTGTGGGGTGGGGGAATTTTTTAAGTATGTTTTTTTTTTTTTGCTTGGGTGCAAAGTGAGCTCGCTGGAAGCCATGAGCAGCAAGTAGTGAGCAAGGACTGCTCGCTGCCGGCTATTTTCTGTGGGCCACGAGCAGCAAGCCCGCTGCTCACAGCTCGCAGCTCCTTGCGGGCAATGGGCTGTGAGTAGCTGTAGCTGTAGCTACAGCAGGCTGCGGCTGGTTGTTGTTGCAGGTACTACTGCTGCTTGTTGCGGGCTATTCCTGGCTGGTGCTTGGTATGGATTTTGCTGCAAGTGGCTGCTGCTGCTGCTCGCTGCTTGTTGCTACTTGGTACTCCTACTGATCTAAAGGCTACCGAGGAAGCCAAGACCGTGCTACACGCGTTACGCAAGGAGGTGAGCGGGCTTGCGGTAGCAGCAGCCCGCAGTAACTTATAGCAGGAGCAGGGCGTAGCAGCAGCAAGCAGCAGTAGAGGCCAGCGGGAGCAGCAGTAGTAGCAAGCAGCAACGATGAGCAAGCAGTAGTAGTAGCCACTTGCAGCATAAGCAATAGCGAGCGCCAGCCAGGAATAGCCTGCAGCAAGCAGTAGTAGCAGGTGCTCTATGTTCCACCCTTGCTTCTCCTGACCTGAACGCTACTGAGCAAGCCAAGACCGTGCTACACGCGTTACGCAAGGAGGTGAGCAGGCATGTAGTAGCAGCAGCCCACAGCAACTTGTAGCAATTGCAAGGCGTAGGAGCAGTAAGCAGCAGTAACAGCAAGCGGGAGCAGCAGTAGTAGCAGACTGGAAGGAGCCGCAAACAACAGTAGCAGCCACTTGCAACAAAAGCAGTAGCGAGCACCAGCCACAAATAGCCTACAGCAAGCAGCAGTAGCAGCTGTAGTAACAACCAGTCACAGCCTGCTGCAGCAGTAGCTGCAGCTACTCACAGCCCGTTGCCCGCAAGGAGCCGCGAGTTGCGAGTAGCGGGCTTGCTACTCGCGGCCTGCACCAAGTAGCCGACAGTGAGTAGCGAGCTCCCTGCTCACTGCTTGCTGCTCACGACTTGCAGCAAGCTCACTGTACAACCAAATAAAAAAACAAAAAAAGGACCTAAACAAAATTCCCCCGCCCTAGAAGTCCTTTTTGTAGATGTTATTGTTGCCCTCATGGCCACTACAACAGCCATAGCATCCGGAGCAGGTCGTACCTGCCGAGCAGCAGTAGTAGTAACGACTGGTGCCGCCGTAATCATAGCAGCACCACCGGCAGCAACAGTAGGAGCAAGAGCAATGTCAGCAACAACAAAAGCAATAGCTGTAGCAACAAACCGACAAAAACAGCAACAGAACCAACAGTAACACCAGTAGTAGCAACGGCAGCAGCAACAGTTATAGCACCACCACCCAATATCCTGTGGCTGACATAGTAGCTGCTTCAAAAACAGCCACTGCTGACGTCGACAACATTTTAGCTGGCGTCATTTTTTACGTCACTACAGATGTCATCAACAAAAAAACAAACAGCAACTCTGGAGACAACCTAGTAGCACCTTCTGAGGTCAACCATCTCAGGCTGACATCACTACAGACACCACTGCTGACGTCACTAGCATAATGAGAGAAAGAAAAAACACTAACAAGGGTGGAACAAAGGGGGCCTACAAACATGGCCACTAGTCCCAGCGGGGAGGGGTCCTCCTTTGTTGGGGTGAACCCTAGTCCCCCTTTCCTGCAGCACCAGTAGCAGGAGGAGCAGCAGCCGTAGGTGAAGTAGCAATATCAGCAGAAGTTGTAGTAGCAACACCAATAGCAGCATAAGCAATAGTAGTACCACCACCACCACTAGCAACAACAGTAGCAGTAGTAGCAGTAGCATCAAGAGGTGCGGTAGGAGGAGCATTAAGAGGAATAGCAGCAGCACCACCAACACCCTGTAGGCTATGTCATTGGTCATTCTGACTCGACAGATCCGGTCACTACTTTACGCCTGCAGCATGCAATTCTGACATAGCAGCTAGCGGCACTATTGCTGCCGCCACCCCCGCCGTTGTAGCAGTCATAATGGCAATATCAGCAGCTACCATTGCAGTAACAGCATTAGCATCTGTAGTAGTGGTATTAGTAGCTACAGCAGTAGCATCAGCAGCCACCACAACTAGAGCAATAGGCGCCGCCGTAGCAGTCACACCAATGTCAGCAAGCACCATTCACCCCACTAGGATACGCGAGCCCTGTAATTTCCTTTGCCACGCAATACTTGGCATAGCAACACACCCTATGCCAACAACAGACAGTGACGTCCGTTCTAGGCCCCACCTTGGGTGCAGGCCGCAGGCCAAGGTTGTTTGAAACCCCACCACCGCCGCTTCAGGCTGGCAACCAGTTCCGGAGCTGGGAACTCAACTTTTGAGTCTCGGCATAGGATGAAAGCTTGTGGCCTTAGTATGTCCTCCCCTTCGACTCCAGCTAAGCCGACCAGGTCTACGACGCCGGTCGTGCCGTACGTGCTCTCATCCCTATTGCCTCTCCGGCCACATGCCTCACCCTTGAGCCCTTCCTGGGTGACCCCACCACTGGCACCCTCCCTGACCCAGCAGCGGCCTGGCACGTACTCACGCGCCCTCACGACCTGTCTAATGATGCTGACACCAGCCGCCTGCTCCGGAAGTTCAACTCCCCTCGCACGGAGGAGACCGAGACAGTCACATCCTATTGGCAATGCGCGGAGGATCTTCAACGCCACCTTAAAGACGTCGCGCCAACCCCTCTCTTTGCACTCCTGACCATGAAGTGCGGGGCCACTGCCTCCTCCTTCGACATCTTCATTCAATAATCCTCGGTTGTTCTCAACGCGATAGCTACCAAGGGTACCCTCATGCCCGCGGCGTACAAGCTCTTCCTCCGCATCAAGGAAGCTCATCAGACTTCACACATCCATCGCACGGACTCCCTTGCCTCCCATGTGGTCGCCTCTCCTACCCTCGCCTTAGTGACTGTCACCGCCCCAACAGCAGCAGCATCTTCCGATGCCCCCTCATCTGGCAAGAGGAAGAGGAGGGGCAAGAAGGGCAGAGGGACTCAGCAACAGACTAGCGGATCAGGCAGTGCCAGCCTCTTCTGCCACAATTGTGGCCAGTCAAGACACGGGTGGTACACGTGTCCATTCCATACTGACGAGGCTTGTGTCATCGCCACCATGTGTTGCCAGTACGAGCGTCGCCTTACTAACAGTGCCATGACCATTGCTGCTCGTGTCGCATCCGCAGCAGCCGTGAGAGCCTCACCGCAATTTCCTCAACCTTTCGTACCTGCTCCTCTGTCCCCCGCACCTTGCTTTCCCTTCCTAGACTCCAACACCATCACACCGCAGTCGGTCTACTCCGTCGGACCCTCCGCCCGCGAGTGCCAGCTGGAGCAGTTCATCACCTACAGCTCCGCCTTCCAAGCCCTCCTCCCCAGGGAAGTGCAAGTTGCGTAGTTGCTGCTTCCTCTCCGCCTTGCATGACAGAGTTGGTGGTGCGATCATGTCTTGTAACTTTGTTCGTCCCATCCTCTACCGTGACCTATCCTCTTGCTCCTCTTGGAGACAATGTCGCTTGGCTATATGACTGGCACTCCTAGTTTACACCTCCGTCCACTTCGTCCGCGTCGCTCGCCCATTGCCATGTGACTGTCAACGACCTAGCCACACCGGTTCAGGGTCCGTTAGAGACCTGGATCATTGACTCCGAGGCCACACATCACATGACGGCCTCGCGCAAGGCCTTTAGTGTTCATGGTCCCGTCACCGATGTCATCGGGGTTCGGAGGGGATCTGGTCAGGTATTGCCTATGCGTGGTGTCAGCGTCGTTTTTTTCCATGGTCGAGCGGGGGATATCTTCTTGATCGATATTATCTTTATCGCTGGCCTTGAGCTCAACCTCCTGTCTATCACCGCCCTTGATTGCATGAGCATGGACGTTCTGCACTCACGTGGTATGGGCACTGTGGCGTTGTGTTGGTCTGGTCGTGTCCTTCTGCATGCCACGACCCTTGGCAACTTGTGGCATGTACCATGCATGTCCACTCCGACCTTTGTCTCCTCTTTGTCAGCAGATACTAGCCATGTGTTTGTCACAAGCACCTTGTCTCTGCAGTACATGCGTCTCTTGCATCGTCGCCTCTATCACATACACTCTACTGGAGTTGATAGCATGCTTTGCACACCGCTGGCCACGGGTCTTCACTGAGCCTCCTTTCCTCTGTCATGTCCCAGAGAGTGTATTGATTGTGCTCAAAGCAAGATGCACGGTTCCACCTACCCTCTCTCTGCCTCTTGAGCATTTGTCCCGCTCGACCTTGTTCAGTCTGATGTCATGGGTCCCCTCTCGACAGAGTTAGTCGGCGAGCACGGTCGTTATGTCCTCAACCTTACGGACGACTACTCTTGCTATTGCTGGGTCTTTAGCCTGAGGCAGAAGGGCGACGTCGCTCCCACCATTTGAGATTCACTGGTCTGTGCTGAACACGAGTGTGGTCGCCCTTCCCGCCGCTTCTGTTCTGATCGCGGGGGTCACTTTCTACGGGAGACCACACTCTTCCTCGCCTCCCGTGGTGTCCGTCATGAGACGTCAGCACCTTATACGCCAATCCAGATGGCGTCTCTGAGCCATGGAACCGCACCATGGCTGACGTCGACCGCACCATGCGCATCGAATCCAGCATCTCTGACGTCTCCTACTTTGAGGCCATAACCTACATGACATGGGTCTCGAACCGGATTCTCCATGGACCCATTCCTCGTCAGTTCACCCCATACCAACACCGGTGTGTCAAACGCGCCACCCTGCATCCGGCTCATGTTTGGGGTTACGTAGCCATCGTGTGGTTGCCTGCCCTGTACCAGGGTGGCAAGCTTGAGCCTTGCGGTCATTCGTATACCTTCCTTGGCGTCTAACACCAATCAAAGGCATGGCGTTTTTTGGATCCCGCCCGACACTGCATTGTCAAGACCCACGATGCCCTCTTCTTTGACGACCTGTTTTCCCGCGACCGCGTTCTCTCCGGCACGTTGATATTCCTCCCGTCACGTGGGGGAGTGGTGGGTCCGTCCGTCGTCCAACCACATCCGGGCATTCCTTTGTCTGCGCTCGCGGGCCCACCTTTGACGGCTGCCTTGTTCGTGTTTTCCAGCCCCTCAGGGTCGGCTGCCCCGCCCATGTCCGCCAACCCCTCGGGGTCGGCTACCCCGTCCGTGTTCGCAAGCCCCTCAGGGCTGGCTGCCCCGTCCGATTCTGCCAGTCCTTCAGGGTCGGGTGCCTCGTCTGTGTCCCCCAGCCCCTCAGGGCCAGCTACCCCATCCGTGTCCACCAGCCCCTGAAGGACAACTGCCCCGTCTGTGTCCACCAACTCCTCAGGACCGACGGCGCCGTCCGTGTCCACCAGCCCCTTGGGGCCGGCTACCTTGTCCGTGTCTGTTAGCCCCTCAGAACCGGCTGCCCCATCTGCATCCAACAGCCCGTCAGGCCTGACTATCTCGTCCGTGTCTGTCCGCCCTCCGGGCCGGCTGCCCCGTCCGCATCGGTGCCCTACACACGTGGTCTAGACAGAAGGCTCAGACCTAGGCTGACAGTTGGCACTAAGGCCACCTCCGCCCGTCTTCTCATCCCACGACCCCCAATCATTACAAGAGGATCCTTACCTCATGTGAGATCCACTCCCACTGTCGTGAGTAGGGACCCCGGTATCAAGGCACTCGGCTTGGCCACACTATCAGTCATCGCCGACCTACATCCCGGGTCAGCTCTTGGCTATGTCCTACTCCATCAGGAACCCCGGTGTGCTGTTGCGGCCACGCTCACACGGATGCCACCAGGGGCACGTGACGTGCACGCCCTCACTATCCACCCCACAGAGTGACCAGAGGACTGAGCTACCCTTTGTGAGGCTCGGGCGTCTCTCGAGGCCACTCACTAGGAAGCTGCATGTGCCGATGGTCTAGCCGCCATTCGGCATCATCACGTCTATGAGCTCGTTGACCTTCCCCCGGGCCGCAAGGCCATCGGCGCCAAGTGGGTTCTCCGGCAAAAGTGGAACCAGACGGGTCTTTAGACAAGTACAAGGCCAGTCTCACGGCCAAGGGGTTTGTTCAGGTCCGTGGGATCGCCTATGACCAGATCTTTGGCTCGATCGGTCAGTTGTCCACCAACATGGCATTGTTCAACCTCGTTGCCCAGCATGTGGAGATTTGCATCTGATGGATGTGAGCAATGCATTCCTTCATGGATCACTGGAGGGTGAGGAGCTCTAAATGATGCAGCATCCAGGCTTCAACAACAGCTCTGGCAAGGTCTGGAAGCAGCGGAAAGCCATCTATGGCTTGAAGCAATCACCACGCTGCTGGAACCACAACAACAGTTATACGCTTCTTTGCGGTGGCCTCCTTTGCACCTGTGCCGACCCCACGCTATTCATCAACCCGCGAGGTCAGACTCTCGTCGTTGTCTTGGTCTATGTCAACGACCTGCCCATTGCATCATCAGTTGCATCTGCCATTCAGCAGGTGAAAGACCTACTACACGCTGCCTACCAGATGAAGGACCTCAGGTCAACGCGAGTCTTTTTGGGCATGCAGCTTGAGCACTATCGCTCTGCGGGCATACTGCATGTCCATCAAGCCGCCTACGTTCATACCTTGTCCGGGCGCTTCGCTGAGGACCTTCCCCTTGTGCCGAGAGTATCCTCACCCATGTCGCCCAATGATCATGTGTTGCTCAAGAGTTCTGATCCAACTGTGGTGAGGGAGTCAGTAGACGTGACCGCGTCTTTGCGCGTCATTGGGTCAGTGATGTTCCTAGCGACAATGACGCGCCCAGACATTGCATTTGCTGTCAATCTCCTGTCTCAATTCTCTGAAGGAGCCGCGTCACCTACACTTTGAGGCCGCGATCCGAATACTGCACTATGTCGTCTCGACTCCACGTCAAGGTCTCATGTTCCTACGATAGCCGTCTGTTGTCGCGGTAGGCTACACCGCCAGTGACTAGACCGGCAGTCTGGACAGTAAGAGCCGCACAGGTTGGATCTTTCTACTTGGCCGCACGGCGGTATCCTGGCACAGTGGCAAGCAAGGGTGCATTGCATGCAACACTGTTGAGGCTTAGTACATAGCCCTTGGTTCAGGCGCATGTGACAGCGTGTGGCTGCATGGTCTGTTATCCAAATGCATCAGTCTGTCGCATCCATCACGTTGCATTGTGACAATGAGAGTGCCATGGTCATCGGCCACAATGACGGCGTGCATCACACACGTACAAAGTACAGCAATGTGGAGTATCACTATGTGCGTTCATTGTTGCATGAAAGCAGCATCGGCATTGTGTGGGTTGAAACAGCACGGCAATTGGCTGACATTTTGATCAAGGCACTGAAGGACGACTCATTCAAGAAGGTTGTAAGTTCAGTCAGCGTGCGTCCATGAGTTGCACTCTTTGTTTTGGCCTGCGTCTGTATGTTCACTGGAGGAGTCTGTCCATTGAACGTGACACTGTCCGCCCATGTGCACTACGCACGTGAGTCATGGGGGAGTGTTGCTTTTTTTTGCATCTCTCATTGTACTCTGTTGTGCCCTCCCGGCTTGTATACATAGGTGTGCAGATGACTGACAACGAGACTTGACGCTACTGGAGTGTTGTTCGGTGGAGCCAACACACGTTGAGGCCTACACGCAATTCGCTGGAGCCTCCTCCCGTGCTAAGCTTAATCGACAGACCTCCTTGGCGGCCAAGCCGCTGGCAGTCATTGCCGCTGTAGAGGTTGTCTGCATGCGTGCAGCGCTGGATCTGACTGTGCTATTGTGTCTACGGTATCATGCTCTGCCTAGGGTCCATGTTCGATTTTACGTGGCACTATTTGGAAAACTAGACCATCGTGGGCACTCCCTGGGTTCCAGACGCCATATCTCTTGGCTACTTTCTTTTGAGCTATTTCTGACCCCACGGATGTGTTTGTAGCATTGGTATTGTAGTATGGTCCAGTTTTTCAGGCAAAACGGATGACGCCCAAGGTTGGGCCATCGGCCGTCTGACAGGGCTCACCGAGAAAACCTGCCTGCTTGAAAATAGAGCTGTTTTCTTATTGGCTAGTTAGCTGAGTAACAACTTCTATAGAGCTGGAGGGGAGCTAGAACTTAGAGGGGTCTCCCATTGTTGCATATTATTTTCTCCTAATCAGTTACTACCAGTTTCCAGTGCTTATTGGCGCTAACACAGGCGCGCGCATTTCTCCGTAACAAACCCAGAGCATCCAGACTTAGACTATAGAGTAGCGGACAGAGGGGGCAGCAGACTAAGCAACAAGAGTGGAAGCCAGCACGCTACATCAACAACGCTGCTGCCGCAACCTGGTGCCAAGTATTTCAAGGTAAAGGGGCAAACGTCATTTTTCCTTTTTCTGCCTGAATTTAGCAGAAAAACAAATTTGCGGTGTATTGCAGGCTTTCCTGGTGGCTACAGAGCACGAAATGAAGCATGGATAGTAGCACTGGAGAGCTTGAGAGAAGAGCTTTCCAATGCACCCTCAAACGTCAGAAATGGTGTTCGTTTGAAGCCGGGGCAAGCTCGTGCCGACGAGGAGGTGGTGGCTGACGCGATTGTTGTCCGTGTCTCCTCCACGTCCGTGCGAATTCTAGGAAGCTGCACGGACAAGGGCAGCGGAGGCGCACCCTGCTGTAGCTGCTACTGCTGCTACCGTTGAGCTTGATGATAGTGGCCTCAAGTCACTTTGGCAGCTGCTTTTGCTGATGTTTCTGATGCTACGGCCGATGCTAGTGCTGCTGCTGCTACTGCTTGTGCTGTGGTCGAAAGTACCAGCACTGTTACTACATTGCTGGAGACCTGCTGTTATGTTGCTGCTGCACTAGCATGCTGCTTCACTGGTGCACCCCTCGTGCATGACTCCCTTGTCACACAAGTGTTGCGGCGTGCACTTGGCAATGACGCAGGTTGGTGGGTCCTCCCACGACCTGTCGCTACTGCTCTATGTTGCTGTCGCTGCTGTTGCTCATTGCTAATGCGATAGCTACGTCTCTGTTGTGCAGCACAACAAGCTCTGGCTTGTTGCTCTGATACCATGAGAAGATTCCTGGAAGCTTCCTAGCTCAACTGTTCACTAGCCTGACACCACCGATCTGGCCAGCGGACTCACAGGTCATGCAAGGAATAGTGAGAACAAGAATGGAACACGTCATGTGAACCAAGGCTTCACTTAAGCATGATTCAGTGTAAATGACAAATGAGAAGGCCAGGTCATAAGTGCCGTCTGCTAGCAGCAGTGCGCGGACCGGTCTCATTTTCCTGCTACAGACAAACCGGTCGAAAACCACGTTTTTTTATATATCTCATTGCTCAGGCATCCGAATCAAGAACCGTCAAAATCAAACAGAGCCGGGTGCAATATCCTATGCAACAAACGCCCACACACCATGGTTTAGTCACCAACAAGTGTCTGATAAATGTAAAACCAGCAACCGGCCTGTCAACCTCACTACCAAAAAGCCTGGAACGGTTCAGCCTCAGCCCCAGCTCCTCACGAGTGTCACCGGTGGATAGTCGTTGAGTCTCGGGCACTCCGAAGGCCACGTCAGCTCCCCCACTGGTCTGAGGTGGCTGTCTTGTCATGGATTTTCACAATCATGGAGATGAACCAAGGGGTCACAATTAGAAATATGTAAAGGCATACAGGCCCATGCAAAAATGAAGATGAGATCTGTGTGTGAGTGTCATGCAAGACGACAAGAATTTGGCTAAGTCTGGAACGCTAAATCTCAAAGAACAAGGAGAGAATACGAATGAGCCCCTAGCCGGCTTAAGTAGGGGCACCGGCACCTAGCCGCACCGGGCCCCGTCACCCCCGCTGAGCCCAAACGAGTCAGCGGGAAGAACACACTGCGTACACCACCATAACAATAACAGTGGTCTCCTCGACGTAGTGGAAATAGCTCTCTGAGTGCCCGGGTCTCGACCACCGAGAAAATAGGAGCTATGCGAGAAACTCTCAGAATCAACATCCAGACATCACACACGGCTTTCGGAACATCGGAAGCGCTAGTACAACCACCGGGTCTCCTCGTTGCACCGGTACAGTCCATCGGGTGCGCGGGTTTCAACCCACGGAGAAAACTCTCATAGCTCCCGACAAGCCCACAGGGCTGCCGGAACGCATTCACCGCGTCTCGCCGGTGCTGCCGTAGGTGCTGGAGAAGTCTCGGTACAGTCCGGAGGCCCGTCGTGTCATCACGCCCTCCTCTACCATATACGGCCAACGTGGGTATACAGATAATGCATCAGCGTCCGTTGTGACGGGTGGAAGCCACACAAACCAACACTCCCCCAGGCTGACATAGCCGTCCATGCGAGAGGAAATGAACGAAGGCATGGAACAACAACGTATGCCAAACCACAATTTGCACCTATGAACCACACTCACACTCATGTGCCACCCATCTAAAGTCTCCTTAAACACTGGCACATCCTACCAAGTGTCTCGGTTTTGACCATGAGAGGAGTGATGCACACGTACACAGTCTAGTGTAATGCACATCATACACATGTCAGACTACAAAATGGTCTCCTCGTGACACTGGCGGTACCAGTGCCCTGGTCTCGACCACTACAAGCAATCCAACAGGTGTGTGTTTGTGGACCACAATAGCATCATCAATCAACACATATGATCATAGAGGGTCTCCTCGTAACACGGGTGTACCTCACCACGTGTCCAGGTCTCGACCACTATGAGCAAATCAGCTGGCATGCACATGCCACACGTAGTATGGCCACACAGCAAGACACACGACCCCATGGTCTCCTCGTGACATTGGTGCAACTGACCAAGTGTTCGGGTCTCAACCAACAGAGTGTTCTACAGTATGCTCATAGTAGAGTATGGACCCCTCGCCATGCATCTCCATAACGTCGCTTCAGGTCGAGGTCCACACAACACTCCCCCTGGGCAGATGAACCTGGTGGTGATGTCCTTGACGGAGATGCTAATGCCGTAGCTGAACACATCATGCGCAATGAATCATGTGGTCTTTACATCATATTGAGATAGCTCCACCTGTTATGTGCGAGTCGGCTCCCTCCCTCAAAGACAAAGTGGTGTCTCTGGCTACAAATCCTCACGTTGCAGCTGCATTACTTGGGGTGTATCAGTCCTTGCGTGACTGCCAAGGGTCCCAACTCACACTCTATCATGTCTCCGCTCTATCGCAATGCATCTGTGTATAGGAAAGGGAATGGGCAAGCAGCACGCATGCGTAGATGAAGTGGCGCAGCTGGCCTCCGATGCGGGATAGCACACCATAAGGCATAAGGGTGTATGGCCAGAGGAGGAGGGCTGGAGCGATGAACCGGGTCACAACCCATGGACAAAGGTGACGATGGAGTAGCTTAGTCAGATGGATGCAGGTGTGTGATGGTAGTAGCAGAAGGAAGAGCGATGACAGAGTTGACAGGAATGACGATGGTAGATACTGAAGACATGCTCGACTCTCTTGTGGTAGTGTCTCCAGCCTACGTCATACTCCAAGCAAGTACAAGATCCTCCCATAGTGGGAGTGTGCCACATGCTGGTGGCGTAAAGCTCGTGGCGATAGTAGTGATGCTACCCTCCTTTGAGAATTGCTCATGCCGTGCCATCACCTCTCGCTGCAGCATCACTACATGACCCTGCAGGTCAGCGTAATCTACCTCTGACATGTGGAGGTGGCCCATGTCTACCTGGCTTAGGATAAACTCTGCCTCACTGGATGATGCACATGCAGATCGCAAAATTTGCGAGTATAGCTCTGTCTGCATCTCTACTGTTAAAGACGATGGAGCCGGTGCTGCTGTATCCTCCCCGGGGTCAACCAAACTCGCAATGTGCTGAGACATTAGAACATCGGATGCAACTACAGGTGTCGCATCTACACCACAGCTCACGTCCGTCATACAAGGAGTGAGCGGTCGTATGCCAAGAATGAAGGAGAAGGAGGAGTCGTCAGAGTCCGTAGAGCATGTGGAATTGTCGTCCGTGCAGATACAGCCACTCTTATCGTCGGTGTGATGATCAGGGTCACCAACAAGTGAAAATGAGGTGGCCCAACTCAGCTCCTCTTGACAAGGTTACTCCATGCGCGTGTATGGATCTGCTTCAGTATCCTCGACTGCTGCCGTAGTGGACATAGGTGTGCACGACTCCGGCTCCACACTCCCCGTCAAGGCGACCAGCAAGCGCATCTGGCGCTCACGCACTGTCTCACCGGGAAGGCTAGTTGCTGCCACCTGCTCGATGATAGAGTGATGACCACCATCTGACTCTGTCATGTATGTCGGTACTCCGTCGTGTATACGGCAACCCGGAGACTGTAGGAACATGGAGGACTCCTCATGCTGAAGCTAATCCTCAGGTAGTACACATGAGACGATGGATCCTGCTGTGTTTGCTACAGCATATGTGCCAGCGACATCTCTTAGAACTGCTACTCTTAAGAGTGCCTCAACCTCTAAAGGACCAGCCGGCTGACTCTGCTCATGTACTGCGACCGCTGTCGGGCTGGTGTGAGTCCCGTGTGCCAATGTCCCCGGAAATTCGTATGGGACATCCCCATCCGCACGATACTCCTGTGCCACCACCAGGTCGCTACCGATCGGAGTCGCGAGTGGCACCGCCAAGGCACGGAAGACTTGCACTCCTCCTGATACAACTTGCTGTTGTAGAATGTCCGGCTGCTGCTCCAGCGTATATGTCGACCTCAATGACATGCACATCCCAAGTACTCCAACATCTACCAGACTGGTGTGAGTCTGCTGCACACTCCCCCCCAACAGTCCGGTAGATGCATCTCGATCCGTACACGACTCCTGTGCCACCCCTGGGCCTCTTCCGGTCAGAGCCGCAAGTGGCACCGTCCAGGGACGTCGTGCCTGCTCTCCTCCTAATGTCACCTGCTGTTGTGGAAAATCTGGACCTAGCCTGGACGATGACAGGCAAGTCTCCACCATGAACGCCATGTCGGGGTCAAACTCCACGCCATGTGCTATCACCATATCATCTCAGTCTGCTTGAGCGGACGCTTGGGCACCACGGCTTGGCGCGAGTGTGGATCCTATCGCTACGCTCACAGTAGGCAAAACGCGCTGACCAGTGGCTGCTACTACTGATGTAGTGGCTGCTGCTGCTGCTATGTGCTGCTTCTGCTGATGCTGCTGCTGCAGCGGCTGATGCGTTGCTGCAGCTGATGTTGCCGCTGTTGCTGCGCCGTAAAGCGATTGCTTCTACTGCTCCTAGTATTGCCTATGCAGTTGCTGTGAATGCTAGTGCTGGCCGCAATCGTTAATGCTGCTATGCACGGCTCACCGCCCCTGTGGCATTCATGTGCAGTTGTTTCGCGCTCCTTCATGCTGCTGCCGGCGTGGCGCCACGTGGCGCGTTCTTGTCGCGTTCCGCCCATTGCTGGTAATTTTGCTGCTCATATGCCCCCCTACGCTGTGATACAAAATTGGACATGTTCTAGGGCATGCAAGCCCATGCAAAAAACGGAAATGAGGTCTGTGTGTGAGTGCGATGCAAGACGACAAGAAATTTGGCCAAGTCTGGAATGTTGAATGAAAACAAACGAGAGAATACAAATGAGCCCCTAGCAGGCTTAACCAGGGGTGCCAGCAGCTAGCCGCACCGGGCCCCGTCACCCCTGCTGGGCCCAAACGAGTATGCGGGGAGAACACACTACCTACACCAGGATGACAATAACAGTGGTCTCCTTGAGGCACCGGAAACAACTCTGCAAGTGCCCGGGTCTCGACCACTGAGAAAATAGGAGCAATGCCAGAAAATCTCATAATCAACGTCTATACATCACACATGGCTTTTCAAACATCGGAAGCGCTAGTACAACCACCGGGTCTCCTCGTTGCACCGGTACAGTCCACCTGGTGCACTGGTCTCAACCCACCCAGAAAACTCTCCTAGCTCCCGACAAGCCCACAACGTTGACGGAACGCATCGACCGCATCTCGCCGGCGCTGTCGTAGGTGCTGGAGAAGTCTCAGTACAATCCGGAGGCCCGTCGTGTCGTCACGCACTCCTCTAGCATTTACCGCCAACGTGGGTATATGGATAATGCATCAGCTTCAGTCGTGACAGGTGGAAACCACACAAACCAACGGTCATCGAGAGCTCCGGACAACATCAGTATCACCTTGCTTTAGACACACTCCTATGAGCTTAGCTAGGGTGCATCATACCTTGCCACTTCCCACACTAACATTAGGTCTATGTCGTTTATTGCCTTCCGTACCCTGCTCTCCCAATGACATTGTTGTACCATCATCACATTCCACCTTCTCTCCTACCTTCACCCAACCGGATGTGATTTGCTCGGTCTCCAAGAGCAACTACCAACTGACAAAAAATCCCTGACATGTCCTCATGTTTGTTTGCTTGTCTCTCTTTTCCGTCTCTCTGTCTGTCAGTGTTCCTACTTTTCTGTTTGTCCATTTGCGCACGTTCATGTCTAGCTGCGAGTCTTTTAGTTTGTTATTATGATTGTTTGCCGGCTAATCTCTCTCTCTCTCTCTCTCTC
>SZWC01012483.1:67835-82835 GCA_023375785.1 Penium margaritaceum | reverse complement strand
CCCAATGCAACAACTATAGCAGGATTCTGCCAAGTGTCAAGCAGTTAGGTAGGGATTCGGTATTTTTCATGACATTTTGTTACTGGATGACCTAACCAGATTGCAGCATAGGATTGCAGTGCTACGGCTCAATCAGCAGAGGATTCCACCAATCGAGCATAGTAAAGAAAGTGGGTGGAGACAGAGACAACTTATTTTTTAAACAAACAGGTGGGGGGTGCCTAATTCTCAAGCGTCGGGTAGGGTGTCACTCACCCCTCACTGAATGGGTAGAAAGGTGATTTGGCTCTAGCATAGAAGGGCCCCAGAACAGCTCCTACATGCCGTCACAACTGCCCAGCACTTGCAAATGGTTGGACCACCATGCAACGACGCCCCCCGTCAAGGATCTACACGAGCACTAAGTCTACACATGGCTCCATGGATTCGCGAATGTGGTTTGTGAATCCCGAATCCGGACCCGGATTCATGAATCCAGATCTATGGCCGGGTCTTGTTTGTGGATTCACGAATCCACCAACGAAACCTGGATGGGAGGGGAAGGAGGTAGGGGAGTAAGAATAGGATCAATTCGTCTCATGTCCAAGTGGTGACTGGCGGATATCAACATGTTCAGATTCTTGCATGTCTGGACTATCGCAGCTAGCCGTCAGCATCACTGACTACCACAAAATGTGGATGTGCCTGGTACATAACTTGGCACATGCACGACATGCGCAAGTCAATGCCGCATCTCTGCTGTGAGCAGGTGGCAAAACTCGCACGTGCTTTCCAGGTTGTTTCATGCTCGTGGGGGAGTTACGAGTGTGCACGGAACTGACTCACGCCCAGAGCATCAGTCAGGAAAACACAACGCCCAGCTGCATTGTACGTCTTGTGTGATTCAGCCAGGCTTGACATCCATGCAGTAAAGTGTCCAACCTGACTAGCAGGCTTGGATTCCAGACTGTAGTGGCTGGTTCACCAGGCTTGCCGCATAGCTCAAGATGGAAACAACTGGAACTGCCACGTAGGTGATTTCTCATGAAGAAAAGACGTGTGGCACATAGACAGAGTGCCGCACATGATGCAAGTTTTGAAGAGGAGGCAAGCTTGCCACAAATTCAGCCTTGCGGGGAGGTACATGTATTCTTCGGACTTCCACTATGTTACATGCGATGTGGATTTCAGTGGTGTAGTCCTGGCTACAATCAGGACAACGACACCTGCAAAGTATCCGTGGAGATTCGTGAGACCATTACGATTTGCGAATCTTGAACTTGGGTCCGCGAATCCGGATCCAGAAGTGGATTTGAACTCGCAAATCCAAAGACAACTCTGGATTTGTGGATTTGGTGTGCAGCCTTAATGAGCATGGAAACGATTAAGTGGTCACAATTGGTTGTGCACACAAAGAGGAACAACTCGCATCACAACACTGAGGAGGAAAGCGTCAGCATCTTTACAAATTAATCTGCCAAGCTGAAGAATGAAATTAATCTTTATGTTCCAACACTCTCATCGGAGTACACGCGGGAGCACGTCATTGGCTACTGGTGTTGTTGATTGCCATCTGAGGCACAGCGCCAACAGAGACAATGCTGTTGGTGAATGAGTTAGCACCATGGGGAGACTTCTGGCCTCGCTGTACACTCACATCACTGATGCAGGTGACTGACCAGAAAACGACTACGTTGTGTTCTGATCTAGATGACGTCCACCACGCCAGGGCAACATGCTCAACCACTGTGCAAGAAACATGTACCATCCTTGCATACTAGGCATAGACAGAGGCGAGTACTCGTTCAAGCCCACTTTCAGCATGGATTGCTTGATGATTAAACATTGGGGTTGTTGAATTTCCAGCTGTGACAAATGGTTCGATCCCCACAACCCTAGGGGTAACAAGTGAGAGCGAGCTCGCTGCTCACTTGCTCCCTACCACCAGGAACTGAGACGTTGGTAGGATGCTTCCTAACCTTGCTGCTGTTGACTTGGCGACACTGTCTAGTCTAGCAAGCAAGCAGGTGCAAGAAACAAGGATCAGGCTAGCGAGATGTGCAAAGTCTCATAAGCTCCAATAGCTTAGTAATGTAGTGAGGAATGACAACTGACAAGCACACAGCATAAGTATCTGCCGCGGCACATGGCGGGTGACACACGCGGCAGTGTCAGTTTGTCCTAAAACCGGCTCAAAACCACTGTTTTGGCCATAACTCTTTGCATAAGCATCCAAACGCAATACCGTCTGAACATAGAGATGCAAAATCTCAAGCAGGATGCTACGACTGGTCACACGCACAAGTCCGGCATCGATCGGTGGACAGACAATGCAAAGTATTCAAATCAGGCTCAAGAGCCAGTCCACTGACAAAACTCTAACGTCTGCAGAAAAACTGAAGAGCACCCGAGCAAGCACCCGGGACATTGTGGCAGCTGTCTGGCAGCTACTGGTGGATGGAGCCACCACCCGTCGGTGCTCCGGTGCCAGCATGGCCCGCACCAGGGATCTGCAGGAGCATGGACACGGCCAAGTGGTCACAGTGTGCTATACAAACAGACGGAAACAACTCACATCACAACACTGTCGTCTAAAGCAAAGTCTGAGGTACGGTGTGGAAACCACGTACCGCACCACTCGCACAGCCGCATGAAGGGCTCTTGCCTGTGGACACTGTGAAAACTATGCAAGGAGGTTGACGGCTAAGGCAATATCGGGTCGTGTGTTAGTGGCCAAGTACATTAAAGAGCCAATCAGGCGCAAGTACAGGGTCACGTCCACTGTCTCCCCCAGGTGTGCGGGATCATCCACCTTCAGAGCATCTTGCTCGTCAGGTGTGATTGGGGTAGAGGCTGTGGGAACTGCACCTTGGAGGTCAGCAAACCGCTACCCCACAACGCGGGCGTAACGTGCCTGATGCAACAAGAGTGTCCGTCGCTGACGATCACGTACGATCTCCATCCCAAGAAACACATATGGTTGATGGCGGGCAAACCACGCACTGGGTTTTTACTGTGCTCTAGTAGTGCACTCGCACTAAGCAAGGGCACTGAAATTCTAGTGTACTGAAATTGTGTATGTACACATAGAGTATGTACATACACTAGCCTACTTACTGGACCCCCCCCCCCCCCACAGGGATGGGGGTCTAGTTTTTCGTATAGGACAAAATCATGCACTGAGTGCGTTATCACTGTACTTTTGTATGGGGAACGAGAGCACTGCCCTCACACACTAGCCCCACGCACTAGACCCCCCCATAGGGGTGTGGGTCCATTTTTCCATACAGGAAGAAATCACACACTAAATGTGTAATCAGTGTATTCTTGTGTGGGGAACGAGCGCATTTCCCTCATCCACTAGCCCAACGCACTGGACCCCTCCATAGAAGCGGGGTTCCAATTTTCCATGGAGGAAAAAATCATGCACGGAGTGTGTGATCAGTATACTTTTGTGTAGGGAACAAGCGCACTGCCCTCATATACTAGCCCCACGCACTGGACCCCCCTATAAGGATGGGGGTCCAGTTTTCCAAATAGGATAAAATCACGCACTGAGTGAGTAATCAGTATACGTCTGTGTGGGGAACGAGCACACTTCTCTCATACACTAGCCCCACGCACTTGACCTCGAGTTATGGTTAATCATGATAATTTTATACAATAAGAGATATATGTATACTACATGTGCAATACCTCTACTTCCTAGAAGTTTATTCATGTACGTACACTTGCGAGTTCATTAGTTAATGATTGAACAACGTATACTTCTTTTTAGGTATGAATTGGACTTCTTATTACAGGGTAATTCTTTCCAATGTAACTTCAAAATCTCAACTCTTTCATGAGCTTAAACGTTCCTACTTATGTACCGAAGGATCTTGTGGGGCAGTTGTGTCTGTTCTATGAATGGGCAAAACCTACGTGGAGCCTATGCAAGGTCTAATCCATTGTCCGATATCCTTCACACGTGTTTTTCTTTACTCAGGCGTGCATGCGCTTGACATTTTTGCAAATGTTTAGACGTGGACGATGCCCCCCCCCCCCCCAAAACCCCTCGAGTGTATCTGGGGTGGATATTGCGGTGTGTATTGGGCAACGGAGAGAATGCGTACACAAGTGATTTGGCGTCTATGTCGACCCACTTCCCCCCACCTCCCCCCCCTAATCACCTTGATTATATTGGGGGTGTATAACAGGGAGTGTATTGTAGGAACGTCCTAGAATGTACACAAGTGCACGATGACACTTGTGTATCGGTTTCATCCTACTCAGATACACTTCCCAATATACACCCCCAATACATTCTTGACTTTTGGGTGGGGGGGAGGAGATGAATGTCGACCCTCCCCCGCCCCCAAAAAAAACGTAAAAGTGTATCTGGTTTGTGTATCTAGGTATGTAGCTGACGGATGTGGTAGAAAATGAACAAGTGTATTCTTAAAAAATCTACGCTCGTTTCAATATGAGTGTCTCTCCCTTCTCATCGACGGTCTACAAACATCCTCTGTGTGTTGATAAAGTCGTCTGTTCTGTTCCACGACGGATCATAACAGACGACTATATCCAAACACAAAGGCAGCGGCGAAATGTGCCCCCTCTATTTGCGGACAGCACGATGCCCCAGAAGATAAGTCCCCCCCTCCCCGAATACCCCAAGTGTATTGTCGAAATGTATCAGGGAGTGTCTAGTGAGTCCGCTTGAAACAATACACGAGTGTATGTTCTACACTAGTGTATCGATTTGACTGTTTTTTAGCTGCATTACGTAATACACTTCCACAGTACACATTTGACTTTGGAGGGGGGGGGACGACGAGAAATAGAGAGAGAGAGAGAGAGAGAGAGAGAGAGAGAGAGAGAGAGAGAGAGAGAGAGAGAGAGAGAGAGAGAATTCTGTTTTATGGATGACAACCTCCCCTCGGGGTGACCTTATCGTCCTTCTCCCCCCCTCCCCCCCAACCCCCCCGAATGTATTGGGGGTGTGTAGCGGGGAGTGTATTGCGAATACCGTCAAAAAAATACACAAGTGTTTGTATACACTGGTGTACTTGTGTATCGATTTGACTTTCGACCAGCTACGCCCCCAAATACGCAGGCCCAATACACGCGGGGGGGGGGGGGGGGGGGGGGGGATGTATGCCCCCCCCCAAAAGGCACAACTGTATTTGGGAGAAGTATCAGCGAGTGTGGCTGGACAACCTTGAAATGAATGCATAACTGTATGAAATCACAAAAGAACAACGAACCATACGGGACCCAAGGAATTCTGGCCGACAAAGCTGATTCTTGAAACTTTGTATGTTGTTCTTTTGTGCACATGCATGAATCTCTTTCGAGCGACATTGAACTTGTCACACGTGTACAGTCAAGCTGTAGCTGTAGCGATGTTTCCCTACAACAGAGGTTATGGCCATGGTGCGGGATAACCTTTAGGTGCAAAAATTTGGGTTCTAGACACTCCTAAGATCAAGTATAAAACTAGGTTATCATGCATCTTACAGAAATAACACGAAAGGTACTTGGGTAGCAAACAAGGGTATTGTGTTCTAAAACATCTGAAATAGTTTTTGTGTTTGGTTTGAATGAAAAAGAGTTTTTGAAACGTTTTTGCAACATTATTTTCTGTAGTAAGTTCCATGAAACTTACGGGTCCATGTACATAAATATAGATGTGAATGTAGGTCACCCAAGAAATTTCTAAGAAACAATGTTGTTTTTCTTGGGTTGATTCCTAGAAGTATCCCACCCATATCTTTAGTTCTTCTACACACATTGTCAAACGTATGAATTAGGGGTCATTAACCATAAATGTGGATCCCCCCATAGGGGAGGAGGTCCAGTTCTCCATGTAGGACAAAATCACACACTGAGTGAGTGATTAGTGTATTTTTGTGTGGGGAACGAGCACACTACCCTCATACACTAACCCCACGCACTCGACCCCCCCCCATAGGGAAGGAGGTCCAGTTTACCATAGAAGGAAAAATCACGTACTTAGTGCGTGATCAGTGTAGTTTTGTGTGGGGAATGAGCGCACTACCCTCATACACTAGCCCCATGCACTGGATCCCCCTACAGGGGAAGGGGTCTACTTTTCCATACAAGACAAAATCATGTAATGAGTACGTGATCAGTTTGTTTTTGTGTGGGGAACGAACACACTTTTCTCATACACTAGTCCCACGCACAGGATCCCTCCATAGGGGGAGGAGGTCCAGTTCTCCATATAAGACAGAATCACGCACTGAGTACATGATTAGTGTATTTTTATGTGGGAAATGAGCGCACTGCCTTCATACATTAGCCCCATGCACTGGACCCCCTCCAATAGAGGAGGAGGTATAGATTTTCATGGAGGAAAAAATCACGTACTGAGTGCGTGATCAGTTTACTTTTGTGTGGGGAACGAGAGCACTGCCCTCATACACTAGCCCCATGCACGGGACCCCCCCCCGTAAGGGAGGAGGTCCAGTTTCCCATACAAGACAAAATCACGCACTGAGTGCATGATGAGTGTATTTTTGTGTGGGGAACGAGTGCATTGTCCTCATACACTAACCCCATGCACCGGACCCCCCTATAGGGGTGGGGGTTTACTTTTCCATAAAGGATAAACTAACGCACTGAGTGCGTGGTCAGTGTACTTATGTGTGGGGAACGAGCACACTGCACTCACACACTAGTCCCACGCACTGGATTCCCCCACAGGGGTGGGGATCCAGTTTTTCATGTAGGATAAAGTCACGCACTGAGTGCTTGATCAGTGTACTTTTGTGTGAGAAACGAGCACACTACCCTCATACACTAGCCCCACGCACTGGACCCCTCCATAGCGATGGGGGTCCAGTTTTCCATATAAGATAAGACCACGCACTCAGTGTGTGATTAGTGTACTATTGTGTACAAAATGAGCGCAATGCATTCATACACTAGCCCCACACATTGGACTATCCATAGGGGTGGGGATGGAGCTTTCCATATAGGACAAAATCACACACTAGACAAGTGCACTAGAAAACCAGTACAGAAAAAGGCCCCCATTAACCATACCTCCACTGACACGGTGCGGTTACGTGCGGAGTGACACTAGCCCGTCGGTCTTTCTCAGACGGACAGCTAAGAGCTTCACCGCCATCCTGGTCTATGTGGATAACCTCCTGATTGCGTCTCCTTATATGAAGCTTGTGAAGGAGGCCAAGGTAGTTTTCCAGGCTGCCCACAGGATGAAGGACCTTGGTCCTATAGCTATGTTTCTTGGGAGGTATGGTTAATGGGGGCCTTTTTTTACATTGGTTTTCTAAACCAGGATGGCGGTGAAGCTCTCAGCTTTCCGTCTAAGAAAGAGGGACGGGCCAGTGTCACTCTGCACGTAACCTCCACGTGTCAGTGTGCCGATGATCTCTAAGTTCCAGTACCTCGGTGACTGTTTCAGGCCGTACAAGGCCTTCCACAAGCGCGAGACCTTGTCACCGACCTCGAATCCAGGTGGTTGGACCATGTAGATCTCCTACTCTAAGGTGCCATGGAGGAACGCGTTGTTCACGTCCATCTGGTGCAGCTCCCAGTCGTGGTGAGCAACAAGCCCGAAGAGAGGGCGAGCGGTGGTCATGCGGCCAACGGGTGCAAAGGTGTCAGTGCAATCTACTTCCTCAACCTGCGAGAACCCCTCGGCCATCAAGCGAGCCTTGTAGCAATCTTGTGTGCCATAAGGCTTCACCTTCTTGCAAAAGACCCACTTTGTCAGTACAGCCTTCCGCCCAGGCGAGAGGTCGACAAGCTCATAGACACTGTGTTCACCGATACCTCTCAGCTCATCCTCACAAACAGCATGCCACAAGTCTGCATTGTGAGCTGAGAGTGCCTCCTTCAACGTGCTTGGATCAGGCGTTGTCAGAGGAGTGCTCCGAGTGGCTAAGACACATGCCTCCGGACTCGGTCTGACCACAACAAGGTCGGCTGCAGTATCGCAAGCGACTAAGAACTCTCGGGAGACCGACTCGTGGCCGATAGGACATGCTGGATGCACCTTAGTATAGTCTGCCTGGACACTCAAGCCAAGAAGCTTCGTGACAGGCTTGACACTCTGAACTTTACGAGTCGGGCGCCTGGGCGCTGCGTCAACAGTCCGTTGAGCCCTAGAGGCTAATGGTCCAAGACGACCACCGGGCTCGTGGGAGTAGCCTAATGCTGAGGTGCTCACCTCAGGCTACGGGGAATGCAGATGAGCCAGAGCCGTAGGGGACATGGGTGCATGCACGAGAGTGGGTGTGACAGAGGGGACTGACACTAGCACGGTATCGGCTGTGCCAAAGGGGACTAAGGCGCGTACGGGATCAAGAGTGGCAGAGGGGACCGACTGTGGCACGGGATCAGGTGTGCCAGAGGGGTCTGACACTAGCACGGGATCGGGTGTGCCAGAGGGGTCTGACACCGGCACTGGATAAGGTATGTCAGAGGGGACCGACACCGGCACGGGATCAAGTGTACTAGAGGGGTCTGGCACCGGCACGGGAACAGGTTTGCCAGAGGGAACTCATGAGACTGCTGGACCCACTGCCACGATGGCCGGGTCGTCAGCAGTCGAAGACCGGACCAAAGGTGAGGAGGCCCGGACGGACCCATCAGCAAGACGAGACCCGCCCATTTGCTGGGAGGCCACACAAGTAGGAACATGGTCGGCGGACAGCGGCAGAATGCTGGACAAGTTGCGGTAGGTGAGAGCCTCGAAGAAGAGAGCATCTCGAGACTCGACAATGCGATGGCAAGCTGGGTCCCAAAAGCGCCAGGCCTTTTACCGCGAGGCGATGTCAAGGAAGATACACATGCGCCCCCAAGGTGAGACCTTGGACCCTTGCTGGTCCTCGGTGTACTAGACATAGACGAGGGACCCCCAAACGCGGGCGAGACGAAGATCAGCACGATGGCCGAACCACAACTCGTACGGCGTGACATGGTCTGGAAGTGGACCATGCAAGAAGCGGTTCTAGACCCACGTCATGTAGGAAAGGCCCTCAAAGGCAAAGGACTCTTGAAGACCCCACTCAGAATGCATAGCGCAAATCGCATCCTCCATGTTGCAGTTCCAACGCTCAGACACACTATTCTGCTGTGGTGTAGCATAGGCGGAAAGCTAGTGAAAGACACCGTGCTCGGCAAAGTAGGCATCCATCTCGCCTAAGAACTTGCCACCACGATCCGAGCGGAACGTGTGCAGGGTGTGACGAAACTGGCACTCAGCCATCACAAGCCACAAGCGGACCGCCAACATAGCATCGCTCTTTTGGCGGAGGCTGTAGACCCACCGCATCCAGGTGAAATCATCGGTCAGTGTGAGAACATGTCGACCCCGATCAGAGATGGACTCGAGTGGGAGAGGACCAAGAAGGTCCGAGTGGACCAACTCTAGTGGGCGTAGTGCCCGAGAGGAGGAGTCTGGGTAAGAGCAACGATGCATCTTACCCTGGACGCAAAAAAGAAACTCGGTCTTGGACGACTTCTCAAAATAAGCTACGTCAAGACCGAGGGCTCGCAGAGTTCGAATGAGCTGAGACACATTGTCCAAGCTCACATAGCAGAGGCGACAGTGTAACAAGCGCTGGTGCTCATGGGAGAGAACACTAGTGACGAACACATGCGCAGAAGAAATAGGGAAAGAAGAAACAGAGGGAATGCAACGAGACACACAATACAGGTCATCAACAACAGAGGCACGAAGCACGATGGCGCGTGTGTCAAGAGCAGTCACTATGGCAGAGTCAGCAGAGAGCTCAAGAGTGAGACCCATCCTGGTGCATGTACGAACAGAGAGCAGGCTGAGCTCAAGAGCAGGGACAAAGAGTACATGAGAAATGTACAAGGGGCCAAACGGACCATCAAACCACACATCAACTCCCAGCACATGCAACGACAGACCAAACCCAGTGCAAACGGACTGAACAGACGCAGCAAAACTGAGCACAACGAAGTCACTACCAAGAGAGGTCATGTGATGGGTGGCACAAGAGTCAATAATCCAGGTGCCACTTGGCTCACAACCAGTCGTCGACACTGAGCAACATGCCACAGAACACTCTGCCTCTGCGAGACGCTCAACAGAGGACTCAAGAGAACGATGAATAGCACGGATCTGTGACTCGTCAAGCCAGTCGGTACTGTCACGTCCATCCTCATCTCAAGCTGACTGAGGTCCACCACAAGCATCATCACGGGCACCAGATGTAGTAGGACAAGCTGTCTCGGGACCAATGGGTTGTGACAACACACTCGCACCTCCCTGCGTGCGAAGCTCCAGCAGGTGACGAAGCTCCGCGATTGTGCGATCGTGAGGGTCCACATCACCGCTGCCGCCTGGTGAAAGGGATGCGTCTGCTGCAGTCGTCGTCGCGACGCACCCGGTCTGTGTGTCACTCAAGGAAATCTGCTGCATGTGTGCTGCCTGAAGGCCGCGCATGACCCGCGTCCAGTAAAGGGGCTGCTCACACTCCGTTAGCGGTGAGCGCATCCACAGTAGTAGCAGTGGACAGAACGTCCACTACCACAACTCGTCGGCTACTGCTGCTGTTGCTATCCCTTCCCGCGTCGCCTCTTCCCCTTCTTCCCCTCTACGCCCGCTGCAATGCCCTGAGTGTGGCCGCTCGGGACAGAGGAGGAAGTAGGAGGTGGGACTAGTGAGCTGGGACAGAGGCGTAGGAGGGGTCGCAGTCACTGCTGCAACAAGTGGACTCCGCTGATGGGCGATGGCAGCCTCATGAGCTGATGTGGCATGCATGAAGTAGAGATGGGCCCAAGGAAGCAGTTGTTGTGACTCCGACAACTCAGAGAGAGCCACACGGTTGAAGCATGTAAAGAGCTTCACATGGTCCAAATGCGCCCCCATCATGATGGTTTCGGGTGCCCACAAATGTGTCCCGCCACCGGTCCGAAGGCGCGTGCAAATGCGCATCGCACGCCTCTAGTAGTCAGCTGCAAGCTCTGTGGGACCCTGACGGAGAGAGTGAAACTCATGTAGTCGGGCCGCCCTCGTGGCATGGGTCTCTGCAGCAAGAAGTGTCATGGCCAGTTCCCAGCTCTGGCTCTTATCTGCTTCAGTCCCAGTCCCGATCTAATCGAGGAAGGGTTGGAAATCAACCACAGCCTCCCACGGCATGGCGTAGAGGAGACCGTGCATCGCTTTCGCTGCTGTCTGGACCTGGTCAGCGTCCCGGGTCTGGGACCGACTGTAGTAGTAGGGCCACACACCCTCTGAATCGGCCCATATGTGAAATAAGGTCTGCTAGCAATCGAAGCCCTCATCACTATCGTAACGGGGTGGAGGTGTCTCAAAGTCCTTCGGTCGCCGCTTCGTGGGGAGGGCGACCTCAGGCTCTAGAGATGGTGGACGGGGAATGGGGAGCCCGCCAATGAGGGAAACGCCACCAAAAGTGAATGATACTGAACGAGGTGGCTGATCCTGACGGTAAGAAGGTGGTGGAGTGAGAGGTTGTGACCCCAGCCGTAACTCAGAGACGCGCTCCACAAATACACGAAGCTCGTGCTTGCGTGAGTTATCCTCTATCTCCTCCTCATCCCAGGTGTCAACTTGTGATGAGTAGTGCTGAGGCCGGGCTGTGTAGGGTGCAGACTACTGAGCAGATGGTGTAGTTCGAGTAGATCCTCCAGGTGGCTGCTGTGAGGCCCTCGAACGACCCCGTAGCAGCTCACTGATCTCCTGCAACGCGTCGGATTGCCGATTCTGCTTTCGGCGCATCTCGTCTTGCTACCGACGAAACTCGTTGATCGCGAGGGACTGCGACCAAGGACTCATAACGCCCGAAGAAGAGGAAGAGGATGGGTCAACTAGCCCTTTGCCCTTGTCACGGACCGACGCCATCGTAATGCTCAATATGGTACCCTAACATCAAAGATGCTCCGAAAAACAAACTGACGGCGTTTCTTGAGGATTTCAAACATTTTGAAAAAATGACGTTTTGTCCCCAAAATTGTTGATGCCAACACAACCGATGTTGACGTCAGCTTTTTTGTAGGCTAGCAAAAAATACGCTAACATTTTTTACGCTAGCGTTTATTACGCCAACGAATTTTTCTTTCTTTTTTGGAGGTCACGGGAGCTCCTTGTGACTTGTGGGGGTGACCTCGTCACCCCCTACTTGCAAGGGCTACGTAGGCCTGCGCAGTGCAACACAGGAATGTGCAGTGCTGCACAGTTTCTGTGCAGCTGCGTAGCACCGCTACGCAGCAGTGCTGTGTAGTAGCAGTGTCGCGCAAGCCCGCCGATGCTACTACGGCGGGTCTAATGTTGCTACGTCCACCGCAACTGCTGCTGCGCTGCTCTAGTAGCCGTTGTCGCTGTTGCGGTGCTGCTGCTGTCGCTGTTGCTGATGTCGCTGAAGCACCTGCAATGCTACTGTTGCTTCCGCTGCTGTTGCTGCTTCCGCTGCTGATGCTGCACTGCAATTGCTTGCAACTGTCGCCGCCAACTGCTGCTTCGACCTGCTACTCCCCTTTTTCTTTTCTTTTTTCGGTGTAGAGCCTGGCAGCCAGACACGGGTGCTGTTGCCTGCCGGTGCTACTGTTGCTGACCGGCATGGTTGCTGGAGCTTGTCACTACCGTAGTTGCTCATGCTACGGTGGTGGCGATTGCGTAGTGACGTTGCTGCTGCCAACGCCGGCTGCGACGGGTCCCAGGATGTGGCGGCGGCGGTGACTCTCACTGATGCCGCCAGTGCTGCGTCTCTGCAGCCCAGCTCAGCGAGAGGGGTCTCGCCGCTGTGATACCATGAGAAGTTGTTAGGAAGCTTCCTAACCTTGCAGCTGCTAACGTGGCGACACTGTCCAGTCGGTTGGCGCACTAGCAAGCAAGCAGGTGTAAGAAACAACAAGGATCAGGGTAGGGAGACGTGCAAAGTCTCATAAGCTCCAATAGCTTAGTAATGCAGATAGGAATGACAACTGACAAGCACACAACATAAATACGTGCCTCGGCACACGGCGGGTGACGCACGCGACAGTGTCAGTTTGTCGTAAAACCGGCTCAAAACCACTGGTTTGGCCATAACTCTTCGCATGTGCATCTAAACGCAACACCGTATGAACCTAGACATGCAAAATCTGAAGCCGGACGCTACGACTAGTCTCACGCAAAACATGCAAATCAGGTTCGAGAGCCAGTCTACTGACAAAACTCTGGCATCTGTAGAAAAACTGCAGAGCACCCCAGCAAGCACCCGCGACGTCGTGGCACTCGTCTGGCAGCTACTTGTGGATGGAGCCACCACCCGTCGATGCTCCGCCGTCAACTGGGCCCACATATGGAATCTGCACGAGCATGGATATGGTCGAGTGGTCACAGTGAGCTAGAGAAACAGACGGAAACTCACATCACAACAGGAACACCTCTGTGTCCTGCGACTGACCTCTCTCGCTTAATTTTCTTGCGCATGTCTTCGTGTGTAACTCCCGCGCTTTTGTCACATGATGTGTCTATGAAGCTCCTTGCCTTCCACATGCTCCGCGTTGTGCACTCATAACCTTTGCCTGCCCATTGATGCTGGAATTTTGCAAAGATGAACACAACCAAGCAATGTGAATCAACCAATGTGTGTATACCACACACTGCATGACAAGTCCACTCGTGATTACAAGCCCATGCTTACAATGAACACTGTGTTCATTGGCCCACAAGCCGCTCTCAATCTTCTCCTTCAAGTCAATCTCACCCACTTGATCGAAAGTGCAGTCACGCATGAAAGGTGTGTTCGAACATCCTTGTCGAGTGCAATAATGTCTTTTGGACTGGTCATTACACCACAACGCCCCAAGGGCCACTTCATGCCTCCTTTGGAAGGGCAATGTTGCTGACCTCATCTTGCAATGCAACCCACCATTGTCTCCTTCCATGTGCATCTCATCCCCGCAGTTTCACCTCCAGGCAGCCAAACTCAACCGCACCCATGGACGACCCCACGAGCACCAGAGACTTCCGCCCCGTCTCCACCTCATACTCGTCGCACACTGCAGCCACCGCGGCATCTGCCTCCGGCCCTGCCCTTCCCATCACGCACACCGTCCCGCCACTGCCTCCGCCCGTGATTTTGGCGCCGTACAGAGGAGGGGGAGGAGGGGGAGGCACTTCCGACGATGGATGCGCCGTGGTGGAGGCAGCAGCGGGCGTGGCGCTGGTCGTGAAGCTGTCGCGCATGCGGCGCCGCACCAGCCTCACGATCGTGTCGGTGGCGTCGGACCCGAGGCCACACGCAGAATAGCTCTCGTGGCACTGTCGTCCGAAGCAGCGCAAACACAGAAGAAGAGATGTTCACAGGAGGAGGACAGAAGGGAGAGATGAGCAAAGAGCGGCACAGGCGACTGGATGGGAGGCTGCTCAAGAGACGGAGGACACTTGTGAGACGTGACGATGGAAAGGGCCGCCATGGGCAGTTCTGAGCATCAGATGGCAGCAACGGAGGAAACAGCAGGCCAGACTAGGTATCCCAGTCCATGCAACAGACCATTGCACAAGACACACAATGGCACAAGACACACAATGGCACAAGACACAGTTGCACAAGACACACAGTTGCACAAGACACACAGTTGCACAAGACACAGTTGCACAAGACAGCTAACCTGAAGCATTATCTCTCCAAGCAGCTGCATTTGCCGCTCTGCCTCCTCCTCTACTTCGGAGCCTGCAGCGGTGGCAACGGCGGGAAGACCACCAGCAGAAGCAGCAGCAGCAGCAGCAGCAGCAGGAGTAGCAGGAGCACTGGCAGTTGTTTCAAGGTCAATGAGGGCCCGCAGCGCAGCGGCAAAGGCGTGCACGCGGAAGTTCTCCCACACAGGGTGACGTGTGGCGGCGCGGACCGGGTACACCGAACCCGGCTGAACTGTGGTAACCGCGTCGCCGTGCGAGGAGAAGCGCGCAAGAAACTCGTCCCCTCGCATCGACTCCGGTAGCAGGCGGGCGTGCTCCTCTTCGAACCTGCAGAATTCCGGAAAGCAAAAGATAAGAAAGGGGGGGGG
>SZWC01012483.1:22925-40846 GCA_023375785.1 Penium margaritaceum | reverse complement strand
GGGGGGGGGGGGGGGGGGGTGTAAATTTTTAACGGGAGGTAAAAAGGAGGCGTATCCTTCAAAAATGAGGCCGTTAATAACGGCCCGTTATTTTGAGCGTTAAAAACGATGAGGCGTAATTTTAACCATAGATCAGGATGAAGACGACGGTGACAACAACAACACTGATGACAACAGCGACAACGACAATGACGGCAACAACGACAACGACAACGACGGCGATGACAAGGATGATGATGACGACGACGACGACGACGACGACAACGACGACGACGACGACGACGACGACGACGACGACGACGACGACGACGACGACGACGACGACGACGACGACAACGAAGACGAAGACAATGACGCCAACGCCGACGACAACAGCAATGACAGGCGACACGAAAACGGCCACACGAAGATAGCGACAACACGAAGACGAAGGGCATATTGGAGTGGCACCACCGCATGGGCCCGCAATTGCGGGAATCCATGCATTTGGACCGCATCCGACACCTTTTAGCACCCACTCTCGCCATTCACCACAATGGTTGACAATGGGCAGCCCAGCGTACAAGTGTCCGACCTCATGGCAGATGTGCGTGTCCACATTACACTACATGAAGCGGAAAAAATCGTCACTTGATCACATCGCTGCACGTGATTGCGCGCCCATGCGATGCCATCCAGATATACCCGAAATGACGACAGGGGAGACGGAAAAAGATGGCAAAAATGAAAGGTGCAAGCGGAAGCAAGCAGCTCCTTCCAAAATTGCAGTAATAAAGAAAGATTGGGACGGCTGGAGACGGTTGCGATGGTGCGAGGGTCCACTGGACCGCACACAAAGCACTGCACTACACACAAAGCACTGCACCGCACACAAAGCACTGCACTACACACAAAGCACTGCGCCACACAAAAAGCACTGCACCACACACAAAGCACTGCACCGCACACAAAGCACTGCACCACACACAAAGCACTGCACCGCAGCTCCACTCATACCTCATCGGGCTGAACAGAAGTAGCATGAGAAGCGGCGACGGCGGCAGCTTCCGCCCTCAGCTGAGACAGGAGGCGGAGGAAGTGCCGCGTGTCGGGAGGAAGGTTGTGGGGATCCACGGTGCCCGTGACCACCGACACCTCCACGTCCGCATCCTCATGCGTTTGCGCATCACCCATGCCTGCCTGCCTATGCAGCCGGTTTGTTCAACAGGCCGTGGGAGACGGATGTGAGGTTCTCCTGATTTGAAGTACAGTTCGAACGCCAAGCAGAACAGGTAAAAACGGTTGATGGCGTCCAGAGGTAAACCATGAAGGGAGTTGTCACCTGGCACGAGAGACCATTGGCAACGCCGACCTTACGGTGGTGAACCAGAGAATCCTCCCCCCCCCCCTCCCCGCAGGGTGAGGAGGGGCTTAGTGAGTCGGGAGATTCCCAAGCAGCCCATTGTTTCTGGCAACAATGGCCAAAGCGCTCCTACATTTCAGATTAAGACACATTCACCTACATTTACACCATCATTTCTCCATCGCACATAAATTATCATTTCTCTACCGATATGAGTAGGATATTGTCCGAAGAGGAAAGAATTCCCAGCTTTCCTGCCAATGCAGGCGTTCGAGCTGAGCGCTTGCTATGTGGAGTGGAATGTGGGTGGTTCATAAGAATGAGGTGCAGAGTAGTAGACAATTGAAGGAATTCAAACAAAAGGATAAATTGTCTTCAACGATACGTTCGCTTCGATGACAAGTGTCCCATGAGTCGAGAGCATGCGTACAATGACAAGAATCACAATGAGGCATGTGTTGGATCTTTGGCGCTCAAACCGAGCGATGCGTGCGAGCTCGCGCCATTAGTGGTTGCTTCGAGAAGATCCACTAAGAAATCAAGGGGATACACGAATATCAAGGTGCAAGTTGTAAATTCCAACTTTGTCAGGTTGCATTTATCGATAATTCTAAAAATTAGTCAAATGTTTCTGAACCTTCGGGAAAGGAACAACGTAGGTCTGGATAGGTGGCTAAATGCCCTCAACCGGTCGACGAAAAAACTCCTACCTTCAACGTGTGCTGGGCAAAAAAATCAAGGAAAAAAATCACTCATGTAGTGTGCAACTAGTCTACGTCTGGGATGTAAAACTTCCCACCCTCTCAGCCACGAATTCCCAAAGCAGAAGCATACGTAGGTTAGTGATGGTAATGAAAGCAATAATCCAGATGTTCAACATCTCGGAGGTTGTCGCAAGACTCTCAACTCATGTACGTGGCATCGTAGCCATGCCACTTAACCAAATACTCATTTTTTCCACAAGATTGCTATCCAAGGATGTCTTTTGTTACATATTCCGTATTCATATCAACTCAAGGTGAAGGTAAAGGTGAAACATTTTTGCCAACAATGATGCTGTTTTTGGGGTACCGATAATGCTTGAGCTTGCTTATGTGAAATTTAGGGTGGATTCTCATGCTACCAAGTATGCAAAGTGAAGCAAAGACAAGGGTTTGCATTTGCTTGATCTCAAACGGTCCAAACCAGTGTGGTTTGAGTTTTGCCAAATCCTGTCCACGGCGTTTTATGTTTGTCTAACTGAGTATGAAATGATAGTCATAGTTAAACACATCATTAGTGTCCTGTCAATCCATTGCTCTCTTCATGCCTGCTTGTGTCTTTGTGAGGGTCTGTCGCGTCTCACAAAGAAATTTCATCAATGGATGTCGACTTCACGAATGTTGCTAAGCATTTGAACATGTACGAGTATATTATGAAGTTTTCAGTGTACCACCTCAAGATTTATACTACCCAATAAATGAACGAAGGAAGGACTGAATGAAGAAATGGATGAATGGTTGGATGGACAGATGAGATAAGGAATGAATACATGAATGAACGAATTCTTTGTTCAATCAAGATTTCAATGAATGATGAAATGAATGAATGAAATTTTTTCATGAATGCTCAGTAAATGGTGGAAAGATAGTATGATTGAAGATGTATGGCAATGAAATGGATGAGCGAACGAAAGAATGAGTACATGGTTGACAAAATGCATGGATGAATACATTAATGAATTTCAAAATTCATTGAGCAATAATCATGAACATGTGAGCTTAAAAAATTTACAAATAAGAATAAAGAGGAATACCACCACAAGACATAATAAACTCATGAATAAAGGCAAAAAAGAGGGCATGAAAGACTTAGAAATGGAAATAGAAATGGAAATGACTCTTGACATGGATATGGTATCATCGTGAACATGGATGTTGCTATAGAGATGGACATGGATGTGAACATGGACGTGGAAATACATTTAAATATGGACATGGTTATTTTTATGGAGGCATGGATGTCAACATGGTGTGGAAATTGATGTGGATTTGCACATGGATGCCATTGTGCTTGTGGTCATGGATATGGTCGTACAATTTGTATCATGCAAAACAGGTGGCCATGGTAATGGAAACAAACATTCAAATGGATAATTTTTAAACAAAGCCAATCAATTGGAAATACTCCATGAACACATGGGTCGACAGATGCATGCATTCACATGCGACTACCATGGCTTCATTCGTGACATGATGTACATGCATGACCATATCCATGTCCATAACCATATTGGCATCCATCTCAAAGTCCACATCTATTTCCACACCCATGCTAAAGTCCATGTCCACAGCCACATCATACCAACATCCATGTCCACCTCCAAATCCACATCCATTTTTCAATACATGCTCATACCCATGTCAACATCCTTATCCACATCCATACCATATCCTCATCAAGAGCCATATCCATTTCCATTCCCTTTTTTATGGCCATATTTAGCCACATGTGTCTCATCGATTACATTTGAATAAGCAGGTGGGTGACACTTGAAATCCAACACATGATAGCTCTCATGTTCAATGATTTAGATATATATACATACAAGCATTCATGTTTTTTTCCATTTTAACCATCCCTTCATATGCAGGCCTGTCTTTATGCGTATAAATATGTCTTCTATAATCAATTGTTTCAATACCCACAATGGAGTTCAAACTTGTTTTTAAAACCTAAACATCACAATAACGAATGCTTTACCGAATCATACATACACAAGTCTACACTCGAGATCTCAAGGATTGAACATAAGATTTAGGAACAATGAAGCATGGACTCGTGTTGGAAGTCAAATTATTCTGGAAAGTACAATCTCTCATAACACATTATGTTTCACCAAGGAATTGCCCAAAATTGTCCTCTGTTCAGTTTAGATGGATATTTCCAATGTGATACACTACACAAGTTGTAAGTACAATGAGTGTGTTCATAATGAACATGTAATGTTCAACATAGAGTGTTTGGAAGAGTAATTTTCTTTATTAAAAGTATCATCCATACCAAGGAACAACGTAACAAATGCACATATTTGAATCAAGTGTTATTCACGGTTAATATGGCTGAATTTTCATGCATTCCTTAACGATTACATCTTAGCGTGAATCAATGGGTTCTCATATACCCATGGATAAAAATGCGGTGCACACCAAAGAGGAACTAAATGAAGGGCGTGCTTACTAATATAAAAATACAAGATTATGAGTCAGGTGGCAACGTGGAGAAATATGCTTTCCACATGCAATTGAAATTTACCCACTTACCATAAGCTTGGGTTTCTGTCCATGGGGAGAGATGATGACGTCCCATGGCCCTACTACTATCTCATCACTCTTCCCCCAATTGGAAAACAATGGAGGAGGAATACTAGAGTTGTGAAATGCCATGTGCACCCTCGAAGTTGCACCATACTAATTGCATCTCATAATATGCATGCAGATATGTATTTGCGAGCTGGGTTCAAGATCATGTCTTCTGCCATTGAGAATGCTTAAGGAGTTTATCAAGTACTACACATCTAATTATATTGCAAGGTTTATCCCTATACATTTTGCGAGTGTATTCCGTTTTTGACAAAATCTTACCTTTCTTGTTCCATAACTAGACCCATGAGTAGCTCTTCAAACCTGTTTGAACATAACAAAAAACTAATGCTTCATTCCTTCTTTTATGCTAGAATATGAATGGAGAATTTCAAACCGAAAAGATCTTCAACACTATGGACACGTATCCAGGTGAATGCAATTCTATTTGGCATCATTCATGCGGACAACATCTTCTTTAAAGTTACATTCACTACACGTGCAATTTCTACATGAACTCGAAGTTTCTTATTCTAGAAGTGTTTTCTTGGAGACTACATTCCTAACATGGGTAATTTCTTCTTTGGGATGTTCTCCTTAACGTGGGTGGTGTGTACTTCCATGTGTAGTTTTCAGCAAAGATAGCAACCTTTTTGGTAAGAAATTCTTATCATGGTGATTTCACATCTTGTAAAAATCAAATTTCTTGTAAAATATTCATGTAAATGATACCCGTTGACAAAACATATAGGGTCATTCACGTGGAAGTTTTCCCTACTTTTGTTGATACCTACCACCTTGAGCTAAAACTCCGTGACAAATGTTATCATTTACCCATTCGAAAAAATTGTATATTTCGGGCCAATAGAGTGCGGAGAGGGACTATTTGGATTAAAGAAGTAAGTATGTAGGTAGCAAAAATGGACCAGATAATCGCTTTTCCAGTTGTGTCCTCATGCAAGGTGATGTGCTGCTTAAAGGTCACACACTTTTTAGAGTGTGGTCCTTGACATTGGAAAAGCTCAAACTTTACTCTGTTGCTTGAAGGTATGAGCCAACACAAACGACTGTATGGTCATTTTAACGCCAAGGCGATTCTGGCTGTCCACATTTTCAAAATTTTGTAGCCGTTAGTTTATGGTTTATTGGTAGAGCTTGGACCGAGAATGTGAAACCAAAGGTTTATAGCATTATGCGTTAGTGATGTTCATGATTTGAACATAATGCATACTCTTTCAGCTAAAAAACAATTGCTTCTCAACAACTAGCCGTTTCCGTAGCATAGAAGGTGACACTTTTACGCCTGGTTGGAGCTTGGCGCTAGCGTGATTCACCGACGGATAAATCCAATTTCATCGCATAACAATACATTTATTAGAGGTAGCAGTGTAAGTTTAGTGCTCGCCATGCCCCGGTGTCTAAATAGTCCACATATATGTTGGTGGGATAAATTGAAGAAATAATACTGGTTGCCTCTATGTCCTCATACGAGGTGTTGTGTTCCTATTCATAATAAAGATTCAAACCTACCTGGTTCCTGGCCTACCGGAGACGCAACCCTGGCTGCGGTGGTCGATGTTTTACGCCGACCTGAACGGTTGGACAGGTTTCTTTGATGCCCTGATATTCCAGGCCATCAGAGCTCGAGAATACATCGAAATATTTGTTTCCGCGTTACTGGCCTCGCTAGGTTTGCAATAGTGACGATGGTTTTATGCTAGGAGTTGTTTTGTCTTGCATTACGAACGGTAAAACTCCTGCATGAACTTAATGCAAAGAAATATGAGAAAACATTGTTTTACCAATTCCCATGCCGCTCGCAATATCGCCGTTAGGACGGCTTACACTGTAGGGCCTTAACATCAGGTCGGAGTTATCTACTGACCAGATGGACCGGCGGATGAAACGGGCGGTCATCGCTGGCCGTCACATGTTTCAGAAGTAGTTTCTTCGAACAGGAGCTTCCCAGACCTACCTGTCCTCGACGTCACCGAATATCGTGGAAGCTAGTCAGGTCGTTGCCTCGCATAAGTTTGCCCAAGTTGGTGACTGGTCAGGTCATTGCGATAATTAAGTTCGCCTGTTTGGGTAAACTCCCCCCGAGCTAACAATCTTGAGTCTTCTTTTTCCATTCCGCTACATTTGCATCTTCCTGCGATCCGGGTTTTTGTGACCTGAATCGCGTGACACCTGCCGCGCCGGATCGCGGCAACTCCCCACCACCTGCCATTGACGCTTCGGCAGTGATTGGCGATGTGGGATCTTCTGGAAATCTGAAGAATGAAAAGCTGTCAATAGACGTCGTTATACTCTTTCCCCCGTTAGAATTCCGAACCCGAGAATGTATCAATAGCTTGCCCTCTGGTCTCATTTGGACATCCCAACAATTCGCTGGATCTGTGCCCACGAACCGAGAGCAAAACGGTACCACCGGTCTTCCGCCGAGCGTCTGCCTTTTCCGGGGTCCGGCAGGAAGACCAGCGAAATGATTGTCCTGTCCTCCCCCAAACCCCGCCTGTGCGCTGGTCCACCATCATCCCGCCTGGGGGAGATCCCGCCTCATGAAATGGGATTCGCCACCTCTTCCAGTGAGTCCGCGGAGAGAAAAGTCGAAATGTGACATCTGAGGTGACTTGCGCGGTGTCCCACTCTTTGCAGGCCACTGTCCTCACCAAGCATCAGCTGGGACACTGACGATTCCACATCGAGGGGCCAACACCTACAAAGTTCCAGCTATGCAAAGTTACAGGCAAAGTTACAGGCAAAGATCAAACGAACACTTGTGTTAACGACCCTAGATCAAATTCTATTTGACTTCCAGGGGCACAACCAGCCGGCTTCGTTCCCAAAAGCAAAGTATTGTGAGAAAAACACTAGTTTACACCATAAGAAGAAAATTAAAATACCAACCATCGTTTTAGCTGTATCCAAGTGGACCACTTCATGAATAAACAGTGAAGCCTCTCCCAAAGAGGAAAGATCTCTAATGATTGAAAAAAAATGTAATAAAAAACAAATGAAAAAACTCACGCATTCAAAATATGAAACTAACAACTGCAAGTATGTCGAAATAGATAACCGGCTCCAAATGTTCCAATTTCCTCTTGAAGTTGACTAAGGCCTTACTTGAAGGAGAAAACCTAGAATACTCTTTCCTCGCATATTTTAGTGATACAAGGCATGAATCGTGTCTCGAAAAGGATGACAGCCCTTATAAGCCCACAAACATTCAAAAATGGTACTCCAAGTATGTTCCTTACATTTAAGACACATGTAGCACATAAAAGAATGAAAACATGCTAAAAAAAGGCAGAACCAATCATCATGTCCAACAAATTTACATTTTCTATATGGTCTATTTTCTATACATCCCGCATTTCCACCTATTCTGCAACACCAATCGCAATCATCACCATCCACTAATATACTTTAATTCAGAAAAAATATGTGTGTCCTCCAAATGATGTACAATGCCTATGAGCTACTTTTGAATGTGAGATGTAATGTGTCTTACTAAAAAAAGATATAGTGAATCCTTGCACATAACAAATTCAACCATTCATGGCTAATGTTACGCTCCCAGAAGTGAAATGGTTCACAAATCAAAACAAAGCTTGTCACTTTCAACAAGATAAGGGTCAGTTGGGTATTTTTGGGAAACAAAATGTATACTTCGTTGCTACAATTGTCGAAACTCGCCAACGTATATACAAGATGCATGTACCAGAAAATGAGGCTCGTTCAAGCCATTTGGTAATTCCGTGGTATGCGTGACGTGACGCCGTCTCCAATTTGCTGATTTGAAAATTCCCTCATTAGTTTGATAAGGGCTTCGAGATCGAATTTGAGGCTCACGAGGTTTGTGGATGTTGCTCGAGAGATCATCCTTTGTATTCTCAAAACGTTGGGAAACCCCTGTGAGTGGGTTGCGGCGGGTTTTGGTAGTGACCATGAAATGATCGTCAATGCACAAGGATTTTGCAGTACTTATGATCGTCCATTTCTATCATGGTTGGCAAGGAAGGTGCCACGCCTCTAGGAGATTTTTCGCTTGATCGACATAATGTCAAAGTTTGTTGATAAAGAAGACAGACTGAATCATAATCTTGCTGAGTAGTCGGAGTTGTGCAAAGATTGGAATGCACATCTTCAAAATGTCGTACGGTCCCAAATTTCTGTTTGCTTGATCCATTGCGTTTGAATCTTGCGGAGCCCTGAAAAACTCTGACACCCATCTTGAACTCCTCGGTATGTTGATGTTCAACAGCATACCCCTTCATAGCTGGATTTGTTTTTGCGAGGGTTTAGCAAGTTCCTTCCCAGATTGCAAAAACTTCTCACCAATCAGTGTTGAAGACGCAAATGTTTTCTCTCTTTGTAGGTTGATGGGGGTGGTTGGTTGTGCTCCATCAACCACCTGAAAAGGTAGTTTACCTATTGCGAGAGATATTGCCAACTTGTACATAACCTCTGCTATTCGCAGCTTGACTGCCAATTCAGTACCGTGAGGTTTGCACATGGTTCATAGTAGTTGTTCGAGCATTTGGTTTGTTTGCTTGGTTTGTCCATCAGTTTCTGGATGGAACTTCGTTGAAAGTTAAAGTCTACCGCTCCATCACTTCTCGCCAAAACAAGCAAGTGAATCGCGAATCTCATTTGCTCAAGATAAATTATGAGACCACACGTAGTCGTACGATTTGTGAAGGAACAATCATGTTTCCCCGGTGGTTATGTCCGCAATGGTTGAGATGATGTGCGCCATCTTGGTGAACCTGTCAACATCGACAAGTATGGTGTCAAATCCCTATGGTGTGACACGCAAACCATTCTCGGAATGCATAGAGATGTCAGTTCATGGCTTTTTAGGTATTGATAGTGGTTGTAGAAAACCAAGGGGTTGGGTGCGTCGACTCTTTTGTCTCTGGCAGACATCATAACGTTTGCAGATGTTTACGACGTCAACCCCCATCTTATCCCACCAACAGTACTTGTCAGGTTTTTTCAAATTCTTGTTAGCTGCAAAGTGCATCCTTGGCCATTGTGATGGCACTCATTGGGAAGCATGTGCAGAAGCATCTCAGCTTTGGGGACGACGAATTGACCTTTTGGTTTCTACGCTAATAGGAGCTTGCGAAGTGGAACTTTGTCAAATCATAAGCTCCATGGTCCTTGTAGCCATGTGAAAATAATTTTTCCATATACGGGTCTGCTTGTTTGTGAAGAGCGTTGACTATTGTGAGATTAGACTTGCAACATAGCGCGTCTGCTGAACTTGTTTTTTGGGCTGATACTTGATCTCAAAGTTGAAGTTTGAGTCTAGAAACTCCATCCATCAAGTTTGTCATCGGCTGAGGTTTCGCTACGTTTTCAAGTACTTGAGGGCGGGGTGATCTGTTTGAACCACACATTTGTGGCACTCTAAATAGCAACACCATGTTTTGAAGGCGTGAACAACCGTGAGCACCTCTTTCTCGTGGACAGCGTAGTTGAGCTCTACCTCATGAAGCTTCTACAACATGTACCCGATAGGTTGTTCTTCCCAATCGTTCTTTTGCGGAAGGACAGTCCGGGTCGATCCATCAGACGCGTCTGTTGCCATGATGAAGTCAGGCGTTTGATTTCTGAATCAAAGGGTGGGCGTTGATGTCAGAACTTTATGTAAAACCTTAAAATCTTCTTTTTGGTCTCCCCAATTCTAGTCACAATTTTTGCAGGTGAGGTAAAACATAGTCTCCAACACTTGAGCATGATTTTTCACAAACCTCGAATCATAGTCACAAAATCCAAGAAAAAAATGTACACCGTGTACTTTTTGTCAAAGGTGGTAGTTCTCCCAACACGGATATCTTTTTTGGATTCAAGGATATCCGTTTGTCGCCAATGATGTGACCAAGAAGCTTGATTGATCGTTGACCAAAGTCACATTTTAAAACCTTTCCCCAGATTTTCTCATGCCAGTGGATCTCGAGCACTTGCAGAAGATTTCTTCGATGATCTTGTGGAGTCTCCCTATATACAAGGATGGCATCAAGGTAAACTAGGAAAACATCATTGAGGTGCGGTTGAAAAATGATGTTCATCATAGCCTCATGTTGCAGGAGTAATTGTGAGTCCAAACGGTTTAACCGTGATCTCAAAGTGCTTGTATTGCAAAAGGCAGATTTTGCAACATCTTCATCAACGATGGAAATTTTGGTGGTCGCTGCTACATAGGTCAATCTTGCAAAAAACCTTTGCTCCATGTAATTGGTACAAATATTTGTCGGCTCAAGGTACATGGTATTGTCTATTAATTGTGATGTTGTTCAATGTTTGGTAATCCACGCACATCCGCATTTTGCCTCTTTTTTTTTTCAAAAATTGTATGGGTGCGTCGCACAAAAGGACTCACGTTCAGATGAACCCTTGAGTCAGCATGTTGTTAAGCTCTTGCTTGAGTTCCATGAGTTTTTGATCACTCGTTTAGTAGGCCCCCTTGACAGTTGGTTTGCTAGCGGGTTTGAGCTTAATTTGGTGGTCAATTTTCCGTTAAGGAGGAAGCTCGCTTAGTAATTTTTTATGCAATACCCCTTCAAATTCTTCCACAAGCATGGCAAATTCTTCTGTCACAATTGTTAACTTTGATGTCGATGAGGACGATGAGGCTCATGAGGCCAATGTTACTTATGTTGCTTAGATCAATGTGGACCAACATCCTTCATGCACCTTTCCTCAGGTATCACTTTGCTAGGACAAGCAAGATCAATGTAGGTGATTTTCGTTGCTTGTGAGCTGTTTCTGCTTCTGTTATTTCGTTGTTTTTTGTTGTTTGGTTTTCATTTGTTGCTTGTGGAGTCCATTTTGGCTACGGCACAAGCGATAGGAAGATTAGCTACCGTTCATGTTTGATATGAGCATCGCTACTGCTCTTGTCGACTTGTGGATTCTACACGTGCGGGAAATCTCGCCAAAGAATCATCTCGTATGTCATTGGGCAAGATCTCTAGGCAGTTGTTTACTACATGTCCCCAATTTGCAGTCATAATGGTTGCTGTAGTCGGTGAATGCAAATTTGTCTGTCAACAATGTTTGCTTGGAAAGCTCCGAGTTTTTGTTTCAAACCCAAACATTGCACAAATTGATCAGAGACAAAAAAATGAGATGCACTTCCATGAAGTGATGCCTGTGTAGTGTTTTTTACGTTTGATACCCCTTGTTTGCACCCTTAGAAACATTGCAACCATGTCGTCCTCGTATCCCTCATCAAATTTTGAACCCCAGGAACCTCCGTACTAGGCAATTATAGCCGTTCTGGTGGGTATTTGTTTGGCATGGGTTGTTCAAAGAGGGCATGAGTTTCACCGTCTACTCCCCACCTTATCTGCTTTCTAACTCCTTAGCTCCTTTTTGCCGTTTCTATTGCTTCCCCCGCCTCTGCTTTTCTTGGAGCAGTTCATAAAGATGTGTCAAAGTGTTTTGTTGCTGTAGTAGGAATTTTTATCTCCTTTTATTCTCAACAATGTCTGTTTCCATGGGAGTCAAGCTCTCTAGATTTTGTGAGCAATGCCCGTTATTCTGCCGCGCTTGATGCACTGGGCACCAGCCAATTGAACTTTGAGTTGATATCGGCAGAATTGATGCGTTCAAGTGCTACAATTATTGGGGGGAAAGCATTGGTGATGTTGTAAGTTACAAGTGCTTTGTAAACATCATGCTTATAGCTATTTTTGTAGTGAAAACAGAGTTCATCCTATGCAAGGTTGCTCTTAGTGATGATTTCAAGAAAACAGCGTGTGTACACTGCCACGCTAGACAGCTACTCCAGTCGCAATAGCCCGTAGCAAACCTTTCTTTTCTCGTCCAGCTTGCCGATGCAAGCGACGAGTGCCTAGGTGATCTCACAACAGTTGGATGGGGGTGTTATTCATCAATTCCAGGTTGAGTGAATTCTCTTGAGAGATTGTACACCTAATGCCAACGATGCGACCACTATTGCATCAGCGCCTATGGCAGCTTGCTTCCGTCTTATGGCCATGAGATTGGCCTACCAACTTAAAGCCATGCCTTGCAAAAGCGAGAATGTGGGGTTCATATTTTCGTTGTCGTAGTGAACCCCAACAGGGATGAGTTATACCTCAAAACTCATTTAGATGATCCTGATCGTCAGTGTTTTGTAACGTGCCGGATCAAGTAGCTAAGGAAGACTTGGACAAATTGAGTATCCTAAGATGTGAAGTTAGTTGGCAAATACCGCTACATGTTTGACAATGGACGGTTCAATTACTATGATCTTCTATGGACTTGAATGAGAGTCATGAGGTATAGATGTGAACTCACACACTCACGAACACACCGCCACCTACACAGGTGCTTTCTTAATACAACACAAGTGGTAGAGACGCAATGATAGTTTGTATTCCTAGCTTTTGAAGAGCAGAGGAAAAAAAAGAAATGAGGTCATTCAACAAATGAATTTCTCCTTAAGAGCCACACTCCCGCAATCCTATGAGTGAGTCACTCATGGGGAAACCTGCACACAAACACTAAAAAACTGATATATCCATAGAAAGGGGAATTCAGTCACAACAAGTATGCAATAACATACCAGGAATGTGACATGTCAAATGCAGTAAGGGGCATATCCCATCTATCCTCAACACTTCCCCTTTAACCCTCTTGTTTAGGGTCCATGCTATCTTAAGCGTGCACCCTGTGCATGAGAATCAAAGAGCGATGTTGTAAGTGCCTAGGTCAAAAAAGCTGCTTGTTAGTCATGGGAGCGGTCACTGTGCACAGAGATGCTCCCAATGTGTAGTGCCTCACGCACCTAGTGATGCGCGAAATAAAAGGGCTTTAAACACAGATGGTGAACAGGGATTTTTGCAATCTACATGGTACTTTGACTGTCGCATAAAGGAGGTACCTGCAAGATGTGAATGCCAAACGTATGCAAACGATTGCCCCACCAGGTGGCCTCCTTCGCAATGTCACTCTAGGAAAAATATTCCATGTGTCAAGCTAGTAGTGATGCAGTTCTGTGTGGGATCCTCCAAGACACTACTACCCCACCAATTTTAAAGACGTATCCACCGCTACTTTGAGATCTCTCTATGTATGCTACATAATCATTTTAAGTGCAACCCACCACGTCTGGCCTAGTTAGACAACAAATGAAACTCAATCCCACCTGGCAGTATCCAAGATGTACTTGAGCACATGTAACAAGGCATCAAAATGAAGCTAGTGTGGAGCACTGTTACATTGTGATAGAAGGCTCACTACATATACATTTTGAGTCTGGTGGTGGTTGATAAGTATAGTATACCACCCATAATCAAGTGATACAAATGTAGATGCACCGGGCCTCCAACTAAGTCCTTTGTGGAATCTACGATGGTGCGCAATCCTTCAAGGGTCACTGGAGTGAATACTGATCGCATATCCTCGAACACTGTTGCATACTTGGCCTTGCTAACCTTTTACCTATATTGTTCCCACTCCTTCAACCGGATGTGATGAGCTTAAATCAGTCCCAATTTCTTCGAGGAATGGCGGAAAGTACATTGTTTTGAGAAGTTTCCTTTCCGCCCACACATGGTGTGTCGCGCTAGTGTAAAGAAAGCAACCAAGATCACTCGATGCTCATTCCAGTATTACAACTGTGTGTCCTACATTTGTGCATCTACCAAAGTGGAAAATTACCAACCAAGCTGAGTGTTTCCATATGACATCACGAGGAGAAGGTGAAACTAAATCAAGAACCAAAGCAAGACCTACGGCCTGCCATAGAAATGCGTTTAAAGCGATCTGACTGAGTGGCCCCATACTGTTGCCCTTTGCCTTTTTTGTGTGTTGTGTAGGGATGAATTCCGTTTTTTTTCTAGTGTAATGGGTGCCAAATGGGTAACTTGTCCTTTTCATGTTGGCATGGTTGCAAGATCAACTCTTTCTCCTTGAAAAAAAGAATTTCTCCTTCACAGGGATTGTATGTTTGCGGTGGTGAGTGCCCCACCCTAATCTTTCATTTTTGCTTCCCACTTTTTTTGGTTTCTTTCCCTTTGTAACCCTTCCTTGCCTGCTAGCTTGCTTGCACCCTCTCTAACGCCTATGATTTTGTTTTTTTTTTCCGTTGCCTATTCTTGCTAACTTGCTCGCTATCTTGCCCGCTGACTCGTTTCCGCGCTCTTTCTCTTGCGCTCTCGCTTTCCAAGGACCATTTTTCTTATGGCCTTTTAGGTGACACCTGTCCTTGTTGGCTTGCTTGCTTGCTCTTCCCTTGCTTCCTTGCTTGCTCGCTCGCTCTCCCTCCCACCCCAACCGACTGGCTAGCACGAGTTTCTAGCAAACTTTGCTATTGCGGGTCTGCGCCTGACTACTTGAACAGGACAAGGATCAACACTTAGTCGCAAACAAGAAAACAATGTAATGGAGGGCAATGGAGCATCTTAGCAACTCAAATTAGAAAAAAAAGAATCTGGAGACATTGCATATTACTCTGGTGATCCATTAGTCTCTATTCCCAACAAAAACGAGACTAAAATAAATAAAAAACAGTGTTACCGCATCCACCCACGATTCTGACTGAAAACCTTCTCCATTGAAACTTGAAACCTTTTGCCCTGGGCATTTTACTAAACACAATTGAGCTTTGTTTGATGGAATGATTCTGCATTGACATTTTCTATCATCGAACCACAAAACCGCGTCCTAAAACTGAGGTAAAAAAAATTTGTTTGGGAAAATTTATAACGACCCTTCTATTTTGTGCTTTACTCTATGCTATCAACTTACCACAACATTGTACGCAATCTCTAAATATTGCTTTGGTACCATTTGAAAATGGACAGTTGAATACCAATGCTCTTTTGTGGACTTAAATTACAGCTTCTGTCATGAGGTGTAGATATGAACTCACACACTCACAAACACACAGCCACCTACACAAACGCTTTCACAATAGAATACAAGTGCTAGAATGGTAAGGATAGTTTGCATGCCTAGCTATGCAACAGCATGGGAGAGAAAACAAATGAGTTCAGATTCACGTAAGTATTGGTGCGCCTTAAGGGCCACACCCCGTCACCCCCATGTTGCTCATGGGGACATCTTCACAGAAACAGAATGAACATTGATACATCCCCAAAAGTGGGATTCTATGTAAGATCAAATCTGCAACAGTATGCAAGGAATGAAACAGGTCAGATGCAGCAAGCAACATATCCCATCTGTTCTCAACATCTCACACTTTTGAGTCACGGATTTTGGTGGCGTGGTGTTATAGTTATTCAACAATTGTTTGGTTAAATGATTCCATGTGTGCCAAGTAGCTAGTCAGCTCTGCAATCTTGTCCTGTGTTGTAGACGCAGTTGTGTTGGTCGGTGGTGTAGGCAGGATTGGCATGTCAGATGTTCCTGACTTTAGATTTGTTGTGCCAGCCAAAGTGCCAGCCGTCATTTGCTCATCCCCCTTTGATGTGGCTAAAGGTCCTTTGCGAGGTACCTTCCGCCATCCCTGGTATGTTTGCCAGTTACTGCTGATTGTTTCCAGGTGTGCTCACTCAGTGTGCTGACTTTTTTGCAAGGTCTGCAAACTTCTCATCATTGGAGATGTGTTGGAAGGTCTCGGGTTGGTCAACCCAGGCCGATGCGCTCTAATACCAAGTGTTACACTGGCAGAAGTGAAGTGGTTTGCAGTTGGAGACGAAGCTTGTCACTTCTCAAAAGATTGTGGTCAATAATGTACGTTTGAGAAGAGGAAAGCATACTTCGTTGTTACAAGTGCCAAGATCCCGTAACGTGTATACAAGATGCATGTGCAAGAAAATAAGGATTGCTCGAGTCCTTTGGTAATTCGGCGGTTCACGTCATGAGATGCCGTGCCCTGAGTTGCTGATTCAAGAAGTCCCTCGTTGGTTTGACGCGGACTTTGAGATCAAATTTGAGGTCCGCAAGGTTTATCAAATTTGCTTGAGCAATTGTCGTACATGGTTTTGAAACGTTGGAATATGTCATGAGTGGGTGTGGGCGGCTTTTGGAAATGACCAGAAAATAGTCATCAGCGCGTAAGGATTCCGAGGTATTTTGAGGAATATCCCTCGAGGGGAAATACATATCCGCAACAAAGTCGCAAAGTGGGCCAAGAGCAAAGAAGTAAAAAATGAACTGCTCTTAGATTTTTGGACTCGTGTATGCCCATCAGCAAAATAGGCAGACCATGCCTTTCCTATACAAAAAAACAAGCTCCTCTTATATGCATACGTTCGAATCTCTTTTAAATTAAAGTGTGAAGGGTGTGAATGTATTTTTTACACAAAATGCATTTTGTTTCATCATTCAATTTTAAATGATAGTCGTCATAGTATCAACATGCTGTATTTGGTCTGATGAGAATTCTAAGATGTTTGGATCAAGAAGTAAGTAGGACAACAGACGGAGTAGACATATAGACTGGAGCCACCATCCTAGCTGGACCGGCACGTGCTCGCACCATCCCAATGGCTTGTAGCCGTTGACCTTAACGGTCCTAATCTTTGCGAAAAGTACATACTAGGGGCAAGGTCATCCAATGACCTGCCCCATTAGTTTCTAAAATTTTATGGGACAACATTCACTACTTTTACATGACAGCGTGAGTCTAACATTCAACCGGCATCACCAGTTTGCTACTTTCAACTTAGTAGTTTAACATCACAGCACAAGCAACTGGTGGGAAGCTTGTAGTGTAGCACAGAACTGGACAGGATGGTAGCAAATCGCTATCCAAAACCTGTCTGTAGTAGTGAGAGGGGTGAGAAAGCCAAGACCATGTCCTGAAGACGGGTGGCCTTGCCGAGGGTGTGACACCAGAGTCGCCATGGTTGCGAAGCAAGTAGCGGTAGAGCTTGGCGATAACAGCCATAGTCGAGAGCAAGCCCTGCAAGAATTGGCAAGGGTGACAAAGACAGAGAGGTAAACCAGGCCACATGCCATGTGCGTGGGGACATGACATGTGGCAAAACAGACAGGGAAGAGAGAAGGGTGGGAGGTGGTAGGTAAGAAGGAGGAGGGGGAGGAGGAGTAGGGAGAGGAGGAGGACGAGGAGGAGGAGGAGGAAAAGGAGAAGGAGGTGGAGCAGGAGGAGGAAGGGGAGGAAGAGGAGGAGGTGAAGAAGGAGGAGGTGGTATAGTAGGAAGAGTAGAAGGAAGAGAAGGAGGAAGAGGAGGTGGAAGAGGAGGAGGAGTAGGAGGAGGAGGAGGAGGAGGAGGAGGAGGAGGAGGAGG
>SZWC01012482.1:55254-59971 GCA_023375785.1 Penium margaritaceum | reverse complement strand
TTGATGTCTCAGTAAAAAAGATTGCTAAGGCACTAATAACATCAGGAGTCACTCTGCCAACATCAGCACAGTGGTGATAATGTCAACAGACCTGGTGCAATCTTCAACAAGGCTGGGAACAAGGGGTAGCTCCACTACATACTTTTTCCTAGCTGTTTTCCCTTTCCTTCAGCAATTTCTTAGTCTTACTTTCCACACACCTTTTGCAAGTGAGGAGGTGTCCTCGTCACCCCCTTGTGCAGCAATCGTGGTCGCTATTGTGGCTTCTTCTGCTATGTTTGCTATATCAGCTGCAGATGCCTTGTTGCACAGCTACGCAGGTGCTATGGTAGGCGTGTGAGCTGCGGCTAGACTATGCAGCAGTATAGTGCAACAATAGCACTGTTGCTATGGATACTAATGTGGAGCTGAAGTGTAGCTACTACAACAANTCCTTCATTGCTTCAATATTGCCACATTGCTACTGCTGCTCTATTTCTGCTGTGCTACTGTTGTAGTTCCACTGTTACTGTTTTGCCACTGCTTTTCTGCTACTGCCACGTTGCTGCTACCGTCCTGCTATGCTGAAACACGACTGATCTACTACTAATGCTCCACTGCTACACTACTATAGCTGCTCTATTGTAGCTGTTGTTCCCACTCCGACCATTAGTAGAGCTTCTCCACTCTGTGCAGGTGTGAGTGGTGTGGTTTGCTGCTGCTAGTTGTTGTCTGCCATCATGACTGCACGTCTGCTGCGGTGAATCATCATTGTGTGTTGGGTCTTTCCAAGACTGTGCTGTGTTTCGTCTGTGCTACGTAGCTCAGCAAGGGATGTGTCGGTGGTCTGATAGTATAGAAATTTTCTAAAACGCTCCCTAGATTGCTGCCGTCGCTTTTACGTGCTAACACTGCCTAGTAATGTGATGCAACAACACGCAATTCAGGTGCAAGAATAGGAAGGATTTGGATAGGAGAGACATGCATAAGCCCATAAGATTACAAAAACTAAGCTTCAAAGAAAAATGGCAACTGAAAAGCTCACAACATGAGTACATGACGCGGCTCATGGCGCACGATGCACACGGCAGGTCAGTTTGCCCTAAAAGTTATCCAAAACCATTGTTTTAGCCGTAACTCGGTGTACAGGTATCTAAACGCAACACCGTTTGAAGTTACACATGAAGAACCTCAACCCAGATGCTACAACTGCACACGTGGCATAGTCTGGCATAGATCAGTGGCCATTAATGTAAAAACTTGCAGATGTGGTCCACGGCCAGTCCTCTGAGAAAACCTTAGATTATGCATAAAAACACCATAAAGCCTCAAAATATCTCTAGATTGCCATGGTAGCTGTCTTGTAGTTGCGGATGAGTAGAAAACCATACGGGTGCCACAGTTTGCATCAGGGATCTCCATGGCCATGGACACGGCCGAGTGGCCATGGCCATGGACACGGCCGAGTGGCCATGGCCATGGAGATCCGACATGAGCAACCATACTCCACATTTCACCAGCAAGTTTTGTCTGGGACTCATGTGATGTTATGGCAGCACGGTGTACCCGTTGACAAGATTCCACTCACAAACTGAAAGACAGACGGACTGAACAAACAAAACCCTATAACAGTTCCCCTGTATAATTGGTGATCCAGACACTAGGACCAGCGGCTGCCAGTGTCTGAATTTATACACAAATCAGCCACTTCTACCAACAACAACAAGGTGTCCTATGAAGTGGTACACAATGCGCTCCCCACCATACCTTTTTCTTAACAAGACAAAAGCGATGTACCCGCGATGGTGTCAATTGCACGTAGCTTCAAGCATATTTTAGTAGCAACACAGCAAACATTCATGAAGGGGCAACGGCAGAAAAAACAGCAAGCAGACCATCGAAGTATAGATACGACACTTGACAATTGTGATTTTTGGCCACTTCACAGCACACACATCAAGATACAACATGTTTCACATCTCAAAGCTCAATATACACAATGATAAGAATGAGCATTTTCATGACATCAACTTCTAACCTATCCCTCTGGTGATCCTTGGGGGTGAGTGTATATAAAGGTGGAGGACAGCGGTCGATGGAAGTACCTTGTGGAGTGAATGGACTATGACGTTGACCAGAACTTAACAGAGCATGTTCGCAACTTTGAAGTTGGAGGGATGAATCACTTCCTCAAGAAGTATCAAGAGCAAACCGCAACAGCTTGCTCCTACATGTGAGCTAGTGCAAACCAGACAGTGCCAATGGTGCAAAGCATGGTTGAAGACCTCCTATAGGTGAAAAAAAAAAACACCCTTGTGCTTTACGAATTCATCATTTTTATCATTTATGGCACGTATCTTGATTTTATATTCAAAGACTACATGTTATGTTATTGAAATAAATGAGTTTCTATTGTGTGGTTGTAAAGAAACCTTTCTTGGCTCAAATGGCTCTTCCTTCCCCTCAAAACTATAAAGAAACAGGGAAAATGTGCCTTTTAATGCACCCATTGTAGTCTTTTCTGAAACAATTTATTTAAGTTTATTCATTTACGTGAAGAAACCATTTTCTTGTCACCAAAACATTGATTTAGTAGTCCAAAATAGTTATTCACTATCGGATTCATAAATCAGTAGGGTAATACTTTCGGAATATATAGATTAAATCCAGGACAAGTTGATCCAAAAAATGGGTTCATACAATCACAAATTCTGGTGGTCACGTCCAGCCGAGAGTTGAACCGGTTGAGGGGAAAACAAGTTATGAGAATTTGTCCCAAGAACCCATGATTCAACCCCCGAATGTCCAACAACGCCAAAACAAGCCTTGGAGCTGGATAGGAAAACAAATCAAGTCTCATCGAAGACCAAGGATGCTTTGGAATGAATCCACAATATGTTATTGCAAATCAAAGTGCTTACATTTTTATCACCACGCTTAGTGGTATTTCCTGTGCCAGATAATCATAGTTACAAATCTGGCCTTATGTCAGCCGTTACTCCATGGAATGATGCAATTATTTGTGTGTTAGAAAGCCAACGTGACGAGCTACATGAATGAAAGAAAGCATATTCTCACCTACAGATTGCATGTATACGTACATGGTCTGGTAACCTAGGTTACCTAGACTGCATCATCATGTATATATACTCTCGTATGTTGAAACTTTAAAAAACAATTACAGCTTGTGCCAAATAGTCACAGATTTTGTTATGATCCCCCAAGACAATCATATGTTTGTGCACATGACAGAAAGTACACACCAGCCTCCCTTTCATTGCTACTGTGTCTTGTGATACTTCCACCATCCAGATGAGACTAGTACACCATACCCAACCTACATCTTTGGGGTTGTACATTTGCTATGGAGTTGTTCAAGGTTTTATAAAGTTACACAAGGATCTATCGTATAGATTGCATTGAATCTTACAATTCTATCAATCTACTTTATTCTTTTGAAGAATGTGTGGAGGATATGCTCAGATTCTGACACCATTATAGACGTCATACATGCCTACAAGAAAATTTATAAATGAAAAAAATCACACACAACTCCATGACAATTTTTACAACGTTTTCGTGCTCCACTAACTGATAAGAACCGTGTACAAATCTATAGAAGTCTTTATGACATCACACAATTCCATACACCTCTGTCCAACCACATAGAACTCCATGATGATCACTTGGAAATCCATACATTTTCAGACATGAAAAATATACATAGCTACATACCGCTCTTTACACTTTGTACAGCTCTAGATACCCACTTTGAGCTCCATATAACCTCCATATACATTAGTAGAAATCTCTGTGAAATTATTGATAGGAGTCTATGTGCAAGTATTCATACAAATTAAAAAAATCACACAACAATCTATAAAATTTGTAGGAATACATACATATTTGTGAATCCGTACAATAACTCCTACAATCATTCATTTTTAACTCAAATTAATAACTTGGAAGGACACTGTGAAACTCCGTAAAACTTTGTACCACATCGTACACATATAAATGACTCCGTACACATTTGTGTAACACCATACAACACTATGCACCTCCCGAAACCCTGCACAAATATCTTGAAATTTGCATAGCTCTCTGGAAACTTGTAGCTCTTATCATGAATCTACACGTCTACTTACCTCTCAATCCAACTATATGCGATAGTGTAGAACTTTATATAGCTTTGAAAACTCTGTATTCTTGTGAAAACTATGAAATATAAGCCACTCCATGTGTAAGTACACGTTGTTTTTTATTCCATTTTAAGTGCATGATACATTGTGGTATCCATCCAAATTTTTAAAGCTATGCCTTTGAAGGAACTTTATACCAATGCATTCATCTTCACATGAAAGTGTATGTTTTTACATAACTCCGCTCAGCTCGTACACACCAGGAAGACCCTTTCAAAACCATATACTTAATTGAAGCACTAAAGCGCTCTCTAAACGAATTTCAGCTCCATGTAGTATTTTTTCACTCCTTACGGATCAATGTCATTCTAGAGACCATTGTGCAGTATCACTAAATCCATAGGTCTATTGGTTTATGCATACTCCTCACTAGCCCTTACGGCCTTGTACAAGTAACAAACAGACTTTTGTGTACATTTATGCAATACTCTAATTAGAAATGAACATGCATAAAATCTGGCATATCCCCTTACAAATATTTAGAATATTGCATAACTTTGTGTCCATTGGAAAAAATCCATACAAGTGTGTATAAC
>SZWC01012482.1:42754-50254 GCA_023375785.1 Penium margaritaceum | reverse complement strand
GATGTTTGATGAAATCCTTGTGATGGTTGAATACGTTTTGGAGATGTTGGACTCCATCAAACAACGACAACGGTAAATACCGAGGGAACATTACGATGGTTCCTCAACAACATTGACCAACCATGTGGCATCCCCTCCTCCTTCACCACTGACTGAGATGGGAGGTTCTTGAACATTCTTTTGTGGGATCTAGTGACTCATGCGGCAGTTAAATCAAGCTGTCGATGGCCTTCCATCATCATCTTGATGGGAAAACCGAGCAAACCAATGAAACGATCATATTAATGCTCCAAATCCCAATCTAGCTCATGACTCTGGTTGGATAGTCAAAATGCCAAGCGCCGAGCTTGTATATAACTTCGTGAATTTCACAACTTTGAGAATAACACCTTTTGTGTTGGTCTATGAAAAACTATCTACAACCATGGTTAGTTTACAGAGTTCAATGAGTTTATGAAAATTCCACATGGATCGAGCATAATGCCGGATTGGCAGGAAATCCGAGTGTTAGGACAATAATGCATTATGTGTTATTGTCCTAACACTCGATTTTCCCATCACCCCGGCACAATTTTCATAGCATGTGGGGCAATGCACACCAATGTACATCAGGTGGCCCTGAAGCGAGCATTCAAGACAATGAGACAAACGATGTGTTGAGTGTTGTTGATAGCACCCTGCTTAAGCTCACTGAATATCAAGTTGGGACAAGAGGATTGTGCAGAGATCAAACCTAAGTGGTTGGGTCCTTTCGCTATTGGGAATATGCAGATGCATGTTAATGCCAATATTTGCCTACCTAAAAGCATGACTATCCACCTTGTGTTCCAGGTCATCTGATTCAAGCACTACTGGAACCCTTAGCAAGAATTTTGCTAGAAAACAAATACCCTTGCCACTTGCTGTTGAAGTGGATGAGGATAGAGAGTACGAAGTCAGAGACGTTCTTGGAAACCAATTATGAGACAAGGTAATGGAGTTATGTTGGAGTATTAGGACAATAATGCAACATATAATATGTAGGAGCCCTACCACATTCTATGGGACGTTAATTAAAAAACATACAACTACTTCACCTAGCACTGGCATATGCTTCAATGCGTTGAGACGTTGCGGCTCAAAAATGGAATAAAAAAATTTATTTCCTAGACGTACATGTGTCCCTACACTCCCCAACTGGGCACCTGTGCCATTACAACCATTCACCGGCGAATTCCGTATTACTCCAATCAGCCACTGTTTCTGACCTCAGGTTTTTCATTTCTACAAGTAATGGACAGCTTTAACCACCTTCAATGGTTGAAGACAGAAGCTTTACGCACTGTACCAAAATTTAAGAATTGTTATGCTGGCTTATCTTGAGTTCTCAGCTCTTACAAATGGCTTCTTTCATATTCTTGAAACCTCCCAACTTCTTGGTGGATTTTCTAGAAGTGACCACTCCCAAATTGGCATCACAAGTGTTACTTGCCTCGAACACCTAAGACTCCCATGACTCCTCGTTCTTGTCTTGGACTTCATACATGTGTGCTCGACAATTCGGAAGCTTTCATTGAATTATACTTGTTACTCATTAAAACTACTACACTGTCTTTCCTTCTCAATCATTCTTGTGCTTCAGAACTTCTACCTGTTCACCATAGCTTGGGATAGACCACGCAAGTTGTCTTATGTCTAAAAAAGACATGTCACGTTCTAAACTTACACAAGCCATTGAAATCCACAAGTCAAAACTTCTACTTTTCTATTCGAGACCACTGCATGGAGAACTCCGTCTTTAATGCTGATCGTCTTATGACGTCCCAAACATACACAAGTTCACACACTCTGTGAGTGGACATTTCTGTCAGTACATGTATGGCCCAACATGCGTCAATGTTAAGGTTCTTACGCCTATTGGCCGAGGGCATTATGGCCATCTGTCCAAACCTCCGATGTCCAATTCTGAACGATTCTGACATCTTCGACCACTTTCTACGATCTTCCACAAGAATGTCACTAACCATATCAGTGTTTTGGAAGTTTTTGGTCAACTTCTTGACGATGTTAGGCTCTTATCAAGACGTGCCTCGCTATTCTCAAAACCCCTTAAATTCTCAATGAAGTTTCTCGAAGTGACTAGTCACAACATGGCGTTGTTCACATCACTCAACTCGAGCGACACGTACAAACTAACTTGTGCCTCATTTTGCTTCTCGCTACTGTAGATATGCGCTCAACATGTCCAAAATCTATCAGCAAAGTACATAAATTGCTACATGCAAGTGATGCAACTGTCTCAAATTGTCAAATTTTCTTCCGCTTTGCACCCCATTCTTGTGAACCATCCACGTTCCATGTGACGTAGCACTTGGCATCATAGCACAGCGGTGGTAAAGGAGCAGCCAACATTCAATAGAATGAAAAGGCGACAACCTCGTACGAGTCTTTGGTGTATTTCTACTGTCCAAACTTTTGCATGCTTTTTGACAGTGACGGTGAACGGAGCAAGCGCACGTGTCAATAAGAAACAATAACCGACAAATGCTCCAATGATGGAGGTTCAATAGCATGCAAGCAACAATGCCATCCTATCAAAGTAGGCATTACCGACAACCGTTCCAACACATGGAGCAGCACCAACAATCCCAGCATCCAATCTGGTTATGGACTCCTCGGGCTTGGTGAACCCTTTGCCTCCGTCGTTGCCGTCCTGGATGACACCTTGCATGATGGGAGGCACCGACCATTAGGCTTACATAAATGAGGACTTGTACTAGAAGCTACTGGGACTCGAGAGCTTCAACAGCCATCTGCTCCAACAACTCACCGTGGCAATGAGGGAGCTTTGGAATGAGCACGGAGGGAAGCAATACTCACCGAGATGAAAAACCAAGTCTCCGGCGAGTTTAGTTTGACCGGCCCTTCCTAACCTGTTTGATCGTGCGAACTGAATGGACTGATGTTCCGGATGTGGTTGGTGATTTTGGAGGTGTACTTCACCACTGTTGGAGTCAACAGCAAAAACAAATGAATTTGACCTTGCAACCTCACTTTTGCATGGCACACACTTTAGTCGGTAGTCTAACGTAAAGGCCATCCAATGACAGCAAGAGACCCGCGGAGCTGGATCAACGGCTTATGCAACAGCTCCCACATTGTCCACCACCTCTCGAGTAGATCAATCCGATGTGGCACGACTCATGGAATCCACCAAAAGGTTGGCTGGCGGTTCATCCGTTGGTTGGTGTCACCGTGCTTGGAGAGAGGTAGTGGTCGGTGCAACGCGGCAGATCAGCCAGCATGGTTGGTGCGGGCATTGATTTGTTCGTGCAGAGGCCCTCAATCGCAGGGATCCGACAGCAATGCAGAGCGATGTGTGGCTTCGGCCTGTGGTAGGGTGGTTTGCACTTGTCACTTGGCACGTATTCCACCATCCCATTGCCGAGATCATGGCCACTTGGCCCTCTTTCTCCGTCAAATCTCTCTCACAGTGATCCTATGGGAGGGGAAGAAATTCTGTTGACATTTTAATTCTTGCACCTCTCTTTTCTACTTTTCTATTCCACTTGTTTTCCATTCTACTACGTGCTTCTGTCATTCTGTAGCAGCGTTTATTGTTCTTTTAAAGATAGCATGTAAAAAAAATATTGGATGGAACTCACGCATCCCATACCCGTATGTTTTGGATGAATGAACGAGAAGTCTGACACACGGTACAAGCTTCAGCGCTTACGTCAGCAGTCTGGTGTGGCAGAGTACACATAGTGAGACTACAAAATCATTACCAATAGTAACCTTGTCCCAAAAAAACTCGGTCGCTACTACAATAACAGCATCAACTGTAACATTCAGTGAACAATCACCACATCTGGCATCCAAGAAGACCTTATGTGAACGATCGCAGTAGTTGATTGAATCAAAAACATCAGGATATATGCATCACGTAATGTTCTAGAGAACTTATCCAGTGAGTGACCACAAAATCATCCTCGGGCAAGATTTCATATACTGACACAATCCGTAGGTAGAGTGGAAGAGTAGTGCATTCTACGTTAGCATTGATGGCAAGAACCAACACCTGACTCTGATCAAGTGATCTTCAATGCAACAACAATCATGGGGAGTAGCATAGGATAAAACATCAAAGGAAGTTACATCACATACAAAACAGCACACGTAATTGATAGTGTCGGATGTGGCCAAAAGATGTTTGTGATGAGGGTGCAAGTGTAGCTAATCCACGTGGAACCAAGGAAAGCAAGAGGAAATTGTAACAATGGACGGGAAAACAACAGTCTCGTTGGCCTCGACACGTACAAAGTTGACAGCTATTCCACGAACTCTATATTCCTCATCAAGTAGTTTGAAGCAATTGTCCCCGACGAACTACCTTGACAATTACCTGTGCAACGCAACGTTAGTCATCAAGAATACATAGTGCTTGGTAGTAGATGGATGGTTAAGGGGAAATTTTGGATGACCATGAGTTGATCGAGCTAAAAAAAGGGTGGATGACATGCTCTGTCGGGTGTTTGTCAGACCATCCACGTCCTCCCACGCCAGAACTGTAAGTTTCAAGAAAAAGAAAACTGGCAAGGCGTGAGTGTGTCTGAACTATGGGATGTTGAATTCTGTCACCGTCAGGAAATGCTACTGCATTCTGCGATCATAACGTGTTTGACCAACTCCGTAGGGCAAGAATTTTAACCAGAGTCTACTTGCGCAGCAGCTACCATGAGATTCATGTATCTGAAAAGGACATCTATCTAGGAGAAGGCATTTCTCATTAAATACGGGCACGTCCAGTTTACAATCTTGTTGTTCAAGCTCAAGAATGTCCTTGCAATATTCATTTTGTGAACAACATTTTATGGACGTACTTGGACGACTTTTAAGGCCATTTCTTTCAAGAACATCCTATTGTACAACCACACCTTGGAGGAGCACAATGGACATCTCTGTAAAGTCATCAAGATTTTAGAAAGATATAATTTCTTCATATTTCTCTGAAAGTGCGACTCTGGTTGTTGCATGATCGAATATTAGGGCCACATCATCAGTGGCAAACAGATAGCCATGGACCCGAAGAAAGTGGAGGCGGTCCCTGATTGGCCGATGGTGACCAACATCCGAGACGTATAGGTATGTTTTTAGATCTATAACTACTGCCATCAAGTTGTCTTTGACTACACTTGAGTGTTGACAAATCTCTTCAATCTCACCCCAATGGAGTTGGGAGGAAAACGGACCGGAATCTATTCACTCACCTCGGTGCCAACCCTACATTTAGCGGGTCCAACGATGGACTATGTCATGACCTACAACGTGTTGGATTGTGATAAAGGAGTCATTCTCTTGTAAGACAATGGCGTTGGAGAGCAACCGGCTCCACAACGCCCAAAACACACACACACNGGGTGTTCGCGAAGGGTTGCAATAGGTTCAACATGCATGACAAGACCAGGTTGAGGTTTGAAGACCCCTACCGGCGACGATTATTCACTAACCAAGTTGTCATACCACCAATGAAGGAGCTATGAAGGATGCCATGAGAGGAATGCCACGACTCCGATCCAGGTGCACACTTTGGCAAGGACAAGACGCTTGAGAAGCTAACGAAGTAGTATTGTTGAGATCATACGCAGACCGACGTGGCAAAATTTTGTAAAATCGTGTGACACTTGTCAGTGGCAAAAAAAATGCCGCAGAAGGCCATCGGTAGTGCTGCAACCTCTCCCAGTGTTTCCAGGGTCATGGGTCAACATCAGCATGGACTTTGTAGGAGGACTGCCCGCCACCCAGGAGTGGTATGACACCATCCTTGTGTAGGTGAATGACAAAAAACTTATCGCACAAGGCCATCGGTATTTTTTCCATGATTGTCACACTTCATCCCCACGGCGACAACTATCACCGTTGAAGGAATAGCATAGTTATTTCTAAATCACATAACGCAACTGAACAAAGTACCGCATTTCATCATCAGCAACAGTGACAACCGTTTCACTCTCGTTTTCTACACGAGTTGATGACACGATACAACACTAGGATCCAGCTTTCAACGACATTCCATTTTCAAAACGACGAGCAACCCAAGAGGACCTATCAAACACTGGAACAAATTCTTGCAATTTATGCGAGCCCCGTGGATCTGATTAGGTAGCAAAATCACAAACGGCCGACCTCCCATATAACCCGGTGACTTCCAACACGACGGGTTATTTTTCATTTGAGGTGGCTGATGGCAAACTTCTCGCCATAGCAGTATTCATGTGGTTGACATCAATTGTTGTGACTTCTCCACCATCTAGGAGGAAACACGGTTGGCCCTCGCAAAGACACAGGAGGCGATGGAACAAGCAGCAACCCAAATTTCTGTTATGATATCTTAACGCTGGCGAGTGCAGACTCATCAACTCAATGATGATCAAACCACGCGGACAATGAGAAGTTTCCTAGAACCTTCCTAACCACTTGCCGCGACACTAGGCGTCAGCGCCAGGTCAGCGTGTGACAACAGTCACAAGTTAAAAACAAAACTGCAAGGGTCCGGGTTGGGACACGAACAGAGTGTCAGGAAACTCAAAGCTGAATATAATTGCAGAGAGAGATAACAAATGACAAGTCCACAGCATAAATACCTGCCGCGGCGCACGACAGGTGTCGCACGCGACAGTGCAAGGTCTGTCCTAAAACCGGCCCAAAAATACTATTTTGGCCGTAACTCTGCGCAGACAAATCAGAACGCTACGCCGTCTGAACCTAGAGATGCAGAATCTCAAGCCGGACGCTACGACTGGTCACACGCACTAGTCCGGCACCGATCGGTGGACAGGAAATACAAAACATGCAAATCGGGCTCAAGAGCCAGTCCACCGAGAAAACTCTAGCGTCTGCAGAAAAACCGCAAAGCACCCCGGCAAGCACCCAGGGCGTCGTGGCAGCTCTCTGGTAGCTGCTGGTGGATGGAGCCACCACTCGTCGGTGCTCCGGTGCCAGCTGCGTCCGCATCAAGGATAGACTGCAGAAAACCTGCAGGAGGTCCGAGACAGCATCCACGATGCTGGGGCAGTCGTCAGTCAGCTCCGAGTGGGTGGTCCACCACCTGCCGACGCGTTGGTGTCTCCGGGGTCCGCATCCGGGATCATGTCGTCGCGCTCTCCTGTAGCGCTCCTCTCCTTGCCGTCGCTCGTGACAGGTGGAAGCCACACACACCAACACTCCCCCTGGCTGACACAACTGTCAACATAATGATGTCTGAGCGAAGGCAAGAGATGATGGCTCAGGGAACCAATCATAGCGAGCACTGATCAAGCATACCACAGCACAGGGTCTCCTCGTGACAATGGTGCATCCCACCAAATGCCCGGGTCTCGACCATGCACGAAGTGAATCACACACCTACGTGTCAAACATCAAGCAAGAGAGACAGAGAAACAGGTCTCCTCGTGACCCCGGAAAAGTGTCTCCGGGTGTCCGGGTCTCAACCACATCATGCATGGATCATACATAACACAT
>SZWC01012481.1:57491-80091 GCA_023375785.1 Penium margaritaceum | reverse complement strand
GAGACAGAGAGAGAGAGAGAGAGAGAGAGAGAGAGAGTCTCCATGGATGCCATGATTGGAAGCTCGCACTCATAACCAAGAACAGAGTCGTAAGTGACGGATGGTGGATTTCTTGGCTCACGGGTTGAAGGGAGCCCCACTCACGCATCAAGCACAAGGTGGAGCTGGCTACCACCCGGGAAATTCTGCTCGACCTCTTGGATAAATCTGAGAGTGGCTGCTATTGGAAAACTCTGGCAACATGACCTCAGCAAGATGAGCAGCTAGGAGCTAGCCGAACCAACCATGAAACAAAGAACACAAGCATGCCATAACTCTTTTATGTCATCCATAGAGTGTGTGTGGATAAGCATTTGAAGTTTCCGGTATTCAATGAATTTCATCAATATCAGAATCTCCTAGGCAAGGTCATTGCATAGATAGACGCATGTAGTGCTAGGAAGAAAGGGAGGGGAGAATGAGAGACATGCAGCTAGGCACAGAAAGCCATGGATGGGATTTTGTGAGGAAAAGGCTAAAAAAGGTAAGTAACAGTAGTGATACCATACTAATTCTAACATTCACTTAAGTTCTCAATTGGGATTTAGTGGTACTAACTGTCACCCAAAAACAAACCGTCTTCGATTTTGGGCATGGTCTCCTATCCCATTTCACAATATAAGGCGGAGAACTGATTTTCACCCATCGTTCACGTCCTTGAGGGTGTACATCGTCGTACCCCAACTTTCGAGCCCGAATAGTGAGCAACTGTCGTGTTGGTGCTAAGTCAGTTATGCCAAAAGAGACGAACCTTGCACCTCCATGGGCATGGTGACCACTGTTGTAGCAGTGAACGAGTCATTCAGCCAGAATTTTGAGAACGCATTGAATGGATAGGCAGAGTACATTTGTCCAGCTTGAATTTCTATGGTGTTCGTCCCAGACGGTGAAAAGTTGTTTAGGGTGCATATGGCCAAATTGAAATAATTATATTGAGCGGAAGTCAAACTCAGTACGGGAGGTTGTCGCGAGCAAGAAGCGAGACGACGAGCGGGCGAGCAGTGAGTTCACCCTCGCTCGCACCTCTAGCACAGCTAGGTTCCGAATTGGAACCTGCTGGCCGAATAAACCTTCAAGCATGTGGCAGGATAGCAACCTGACAGAGCACAACCTGGGAGGAGCAACCTATAGACAGCATGGTCATCAAGGGCGTTCAGCTCATCACACATGGTGGCCTTTTACTGCTGGGCGTCAGTGGCAGTGCGTTCTTGATGCGTCTTGGTTGGTTCATGTGGTAAGGTCATTGTGGCCGATGTGGCGTGGCACTCGGCGATGCTACTCAAGATAGCCACATCCAAAGGCTAGAGGCGCATAGCTCAGGACGAAACTGGGGCGGACAACCCCTGTGGCCAAGCCCAGTTTGTGCATGCCGGTAGGGAGGACATAAGACTCCGTAGTCTGAGACTGAAGCGGGTATGCAGAGGCCATGGAGGTGCTAAAGCGTTGAGGGAGCACGCAAAGGCGCCGACATCAAACAAAAGGGGAGACTGGAGCAGGACCAGTGGTGGCCGGCTGAGGTAGGTTGGCCAAATGAACAGGGGAAAAGACAAGTGAGATGGCCATAGGAGGTGTGACCGAGCAGGACGGTGCCGCGGGTGAGGGGATCGTGGCAAACTGGACAAAGTCTGTGACAGGAGAGGACGGGACGGCAGAGGAGCTACTGGAGGATGTGGGCAAACTGGACGCACAACTGGACGACGATGATTGCAACAAGGATGAGCTGTGTCACAGCAGTAGGGATTGTAGGAGTGGCAGGATCGACTTTCCCTCATAGTCAAGAGAGAGGCAGAAGGGAGGAGGCAGGGGAGAGACAACTGAGATCACGAAGGAAGATAGACTCAAAGAACAGAGCGTCGCGGGACTTGATGACGGGCTGACGAATTGGATCTCACAAACGCCAGGCCTTAGGCTGTGCAGACATGCCAAGAAAGGGGCACAGTCGTCCACACAAAGAAAGTTTCCCGTTATGCAGATCCCCGGGAAGCCATACGAAAGCAACACTGCTCCAATCCCAAGCCAGTTGAAGGTCAGCGCGATAGCCATACCAGCGCTCAAAACGTGTGATAGTGCGGGGAAGAGGACCGTGGGGGGTTCAATTCCAGACCCATACACCCTACTGATGTTTAATTTTGATATTAAAAATTTTCTGGTCAATGTTTTCCAACACAAGTTTTAACTAGTCGAATTAGTTAGGTACCTCCTAAATATTTCTTTTGGGTGAGAGTCTTGAAATTTATTTCTTATAACCGGGGTTCACTCCTACCTTTCGTAGAAACGTTCATGTGCCTGTTCTTGTGTGTATTATGATCAAGTTTTTTTGACAATTTTCGCTCGCATCTGGCTCAAACACCCAGGTTGCGTGCTTTGAATGAGTGATGTGCCATTCTGACGAGGCAGATTTCCGCGAGAAAACGGAAAGCCCCCCCGTCAGACTGGCCTCGCGCGCCGCCGCCGCCGCCTGAAGTGGTGGTGTCAAACAGGGTCATCGTCAAACTTAAGGATCCCCTTTTTTTGTTCGGCGAAAGTTAAAGACCCACCTAAGTAAATTTATGCCCCAAAACCTTGAACGGATGTAAAGATCACATAAATACCAAACTTGAAAAAATCAAAATCAAAGATCAGTAGGGTAGCACATTGCCTTGAAGGCAAAGAGCGGGGGCAGGCTGGACTCGAACAGTAGGGTGCGGACGCCGTTAGCAAGCGTCCAATTCTAGCGCTCGGAGATACCGTTATGAAGGGGTGTGAATGGAGTGCAAATCTCCAGACACACCTCGCGGGGCTCAAGGATGCGAGCGATGGGACCAAGGAACTCACCGCCACAATTGCTTCAAAAGACACACAACGACCATTGAAAGGCGCGTCCAGCCTGAACAAGCCAGGACTCGATGATTGAACAAACGTCACCCGTGACGTTTGCTCTTTTGAAGAAGGGCCAACACCCAGTGAAAGCAGGAGAAATCAGCGACAAGGCACAAGACATGACAACCAACGTCACCCGTGACTTCCACATGGACACGATCAAGAGGATGGGTGGACTAAGATTCAGAGGGAGAGAAAGGCGAGCGATGCATTTTCTCTCGAGCACAGTCAAGACAGTCAACGTGACAAGGGGCAGGGAAGGTAGAGGGAGAGAGACCAACAGCAGGTTGGAGACAAAGCATGGTATGAATGGCATCAATGTGGACATGACCAAGGCAACGATGCAAGAGACTAACATGTTAGGCTAGAGAGAGGAGGCACCGTGAGCTAGGGCAATGTCCATCGCGGGGGTGGAGGAGGCACACAAAGGTACACGATAGAGCTTGCCACACTTCATGCCACATAAGACAGCACTGCCAGAGGGATGCAGACAAATAGTGCTAACACCACGACTGGTAATGAAGTCCAGACCGTGGTCGTGTAGGGATGGCACATACAGAACCTCATTTTAGTTCAGGACACCACTGTGACCAACAAAACGAACAACGCCAACATTCTCAATGGGGACTAACTGACCGGACCTAGTACAAATGACATATATGCCCAATGGTGGTCGGATCATGCACTCACTTTTTAGTGTGCGCTTCTAGTGCGCTCTTGAACCATGCACCAACACCATGCACTAAAAAACTAGAGCGCTTGAACAGTGCACACTAAACCTCTCTCTCTCTCTCTCTCTCTCTCTCTCTCTCTCATGTGCACATTTACACATTTCAGCACAATCTTCCTTTTGTCCTACATGAACAGAGCATTGTCTTTTTTTAACTTCCCTTGGTGCATTCAACCAATTGCATTTGGAAATCTAAGTCTCTCGCCAAAAAAACATATCATTATTAAAGTTAGTGCAGTAATGTCTTAAATTGAACATACTCTCGTTGAAAGAAATAGCTCTTACATTTTTCTAAAGGTGCATTTTTGTCTTCTTTAGGGTAAATGTTTATGGCAGAATATGCTCTCGTGTTTGCATAGTTTACATGGAAGTTGTCCTCATATCTTAATGATAAAACTAGAAAAAATCAGTGTGGAAGGTTTCTTGTTTTTCCAACTGATTTAAGTTACAAATCCATCCCCATGTTTCTCATTGCCTTCTTTCGTTGTAAATGTTTGGCCAATAACATGTTTCTGAGAGTTATTTCTAAGAAAAAAGGAAATACATCGTGTAAATGTTACATGGAAACTTATTCTAGCTTCAACAATGTTTTTGTATGGTTAATATAGCCTTCGACAGCTAGAATTATCTTTTGGACGTATGTCTGTACATTGATCTTTCCATTCTGGTATGGTCATATTACATGTTATATCCGGACTACGAACCGACTTTCACGTACTAGCTATCGGAATCGCCGGCTCGCAACAAGAAGGTGGTTTGGCTTGACGACCGTCTTCTGACATTGAACCGTCCGTTTATTCTATCCGCGGCATAGTGTTGCTGGTGCGACGTACCACGCCAGAGACATCGCTTGAATTCTCGGAGGGTGGTCTAGTAGGCCCCCCAGTGTAGTGCATATGGCGAGTGCACGCGGAATGAGTGATTAAGTGTGCTTATCATGCACTCAGTGTGCGAACGATAAGTTCAAAAATAATGGCCCAACCAGATTGAATTTTGCTGTTCAAGCAGCAAACCGTCGCTGTTTTTTATTGCAAATGGACCTCAGAAGGGCGCAAACCTACTCATTTGAAAAGGTCTCGTTCTGCTATTTGACGATAGCTACATACTTATGCTAACCTTTTTTGTCCGAAGTTAGAAACCATCCGCTTCTCCTTACGGGGATCCGTTCATGTATGAAATTCTATTAGAATAAATGTGAGAAAATTTGTACATCCCCAACAGAAAGTCGATAGATTCTGTACCTGAAGAAGTTTATGCTTCATCTGCGAATGGCCGATACTGCGTGATGTCCGGTCAATCGAACGTCAAGTTTTTATTCATAAATTTATCGTCATTCCAAACGTTCTGGCCAGCTGCCAGCGTAGACCGATTCTTGGCACAAATCATAACTTCTCTCATTCGTGGTTGATTTAAATTCTGCTAGTCGCATCTCTATTTCGATCCATCTTTCACACTCGAAAAGTCGTTCAATCATTCAGAAAGTTGAGACACACACACCCACAATTTTTTTCCTTGCATCACGGACTGTGATGTTGCTGTTGACGGCGAGGGACCCCCTCACACAAGGCAGTCACGGTTCCAAAATTAACATCATTTAGGTTGATGGTTGTACTTCTGCGATGTTTCATCACAGACGTCTAAGGATTTGCTGTGTCAACCGAGAAATGTTACCAATTCATTCATGCGTTTGGTTCATATCGGTCGCACACTAAGTGCGTGATAAGTGCAATTCCACACTCATTTTGAGTGCACTCGCCACATACACTATCCCCGTACACTGGGGTGCCCCTCTAGACCGTCTTGCGAGGACTGGAGAGACGAAACAGGCCGAACCACTTTGACATACGATACTCCGCGAGTAGTCGGCCGTCAAGTATGACGTGGACCGATAAAACAAGCGACAATCCAACGACGATTGCACATCGTTTGTACAAGTGGACGATCTCGATAGGGACAACGAGAAAGGACTGCGTAGACAATTTTTTTCCTTCGTTTCCTAGATATACTAAATACAACTTCACGGCCATTTCTACGTCCTCAACATGAGCTTGACAGTGTTCACTTTAACCAAAGAGAAAAAACATTGAAGCTGCATAGAAGAAAAGTTCAATAAAAATGTAAGATCTCTTCAAACACGGAATGACATTTAACCAAATTTTCATTGTGAACACAATGTTTATGAGATACATGGAGAAAACTTTGTAACAATTTTTGTTTCAGAAGTAGGAAAACACACACATTTCATACTTTCAATCATATCAGTTGAGCAAAACTTAACCACACGGAATACTAAAAACTCAAATGTGTGATTTCATGAATATGGACCCCCAAAATGTCAAATGTCATGCATGAGCTCCACGCTCTAAAGTCCTTCGCAATGGAGAATTATATGTACATATAAGACAAAGAACCAGGATTTTCTAGGACACATAAGACAAAGTAGCACACTGAGTGCGATCTTGGTGTTTTTTTGTATGGAGACCAAGCGCACTCACCACATACACTAGGCCCACGCACTTGGGTCCTTCCTAAGAAAAGAAACTTTTTGCCATATAAGACAATATGGAAGGTGTACTAGGACATATGAGAGAAATGAGCACACTGAGTGCGCTCTTAGTGTATTTTTATATGGTGACTGAGCGCACTTGCCACATACACTAGCCCCACGCACTGAGGTCCTTCCTAAGAAGAAAGTTGTTCGGCCATATAGGATAAAAAGTAATGTTTTCTTTGGCATGTGAGACAAATGAGCACACTGAGTGTGCTCTTAGTATAACTTTTTATGGTGCCGGAGCGCACTTGCCATATGCACTAGCCCCACACACTAGATTCCATTTTAAGTGGAGAATTTTTTCCATGTAAGACAAAAGTACACTCTTCGCATACACTATGAAAAGAGTGTAAAGATTTCTGTAAGCTACGCCCTTCTTAGAGAACACACTGAAGGCACACACTGAAAAACCAGTGTATGAAATGGCCCCGATTAACCATACCTCACAAACGAAGCGAACAATCCCGACGGGGTCTAATGAAACAAACGAAGAACAGACAGATGTGGTGGATCACCTCGGAGTCATGTACTCAAAAGCTACTAGAAAATCACACAGAGGGATGGACACCAGATGTCGCAACAGTATCAATAGAGGACACAGATGAGACGGGCGGTGCACAGAAGGAGAGAGAGCGAGGAAGGAAGACTGACAGCCACTACTCAATCCACAGGACAGACCCATACAAGGAGCCCAGAACGTGACCGGGAGGGTCCCCATGAAGGACACTTTCATTCTGACAAACTGGCCAGCGGTGCCACAATTTCACCACCCTGGTTACAAAGGCAAAGAAGCTGGAGGAGGGACTGCTCAAGCTGGCCCTCCCAGTCTTCGGCAAAGAAGATGAAGGAGGGACTGCTCAAGCTGGAGCTGGCGCTCCAGATCACCACGATCACGGTCAAAAAAAGCCGGCGGGGCCAGAGTAACCGCGCCGGAGGAATAGGGAAACCACAGCGATGTGGTATAGGCAGAGGATGGAGGACCAGCATACGTGGGTGCACCAGATGGAGGAGGCCAACCCCAGGGGTAAGGGACAGGTGGCGGAAAAGAGGGCATGTGAGTGGTGGAGTGGGCCTGGGCAGAGGAAGGGCCAGACGACCATGAGGTGGTCCCGGAGATGGAGGTCAAGGACACGAAGAAGGAGTTGGAGATGCGAGACCAGTGAGTGTGCATCGCCCTTGCTAGGCGAAGATCGTCTGGAGGGGCGGGTCAGGTACGGGTAAAATGCTAGGAGGAGTCGCAATTCCTGCACACGACGGCGCCGGGGACTTGGGATGAAGTCGCGGCACCCTTATCTTAGCCTTTTCCACGGCCGTGGGAGGCAAGGACGGAGGCAGTAGAGGACAAGGGAGAAGAGGAAGAGGAAGGAGTAGATAAAGGAGATGTTGCTGCGGTGACAGCGGATGACATAGAAATGTAAATGGAGGCTATGGTTGCCTTTTGTATCAGATCCAGCTGAGGCCATGGTCGATGCGATGGCGGACGTTACTACAGAGATCTGAGTACCTATGTCAGCGGCGGCTGCAACAATGGGGCCAATGACAACTGCAGCTTCAGTGTACCCCTCAGTCACACGCCCTCACAAGGTTGAGGCAGGTGCACATGAAGCTCTACCGGCTGTGATAAACGCAGTTGTGGCTACTGCAGCTGCGTCTATGATAGCCGAGGTTGTTTGGGTGAGGACACTCACAAGGCTAACGATTTCCTACATGAGTGCTGCATACAGATCTGGAGCATCCTGCGGCTGCAAATCCCCACAAGGAGAAAGGGGCATGGAGATGATAACCGAACGGTGACGAGCAGTCCATGCGGATGGTATTGCAGTAGACTCGGACGCCCTGTCGCTGCTCATAGCTCTGTGGCGTCGCGCATGGCGATTAGGCGGCATGGCAGATGTTGCACCACCAAAGCGGTGCACCAAACCGGTTGCACCACTTCGGCGTGCACTGCTTCGGCGCGCACCGCTTCGGCGTGCAAACAGTTCGGTACACACAGCAACAACATTACCTCCACTGAAAGCCGCATTCTAGAATGCGGCTGTCACTGGAGGTAATGTTGTGTGTTACCTTTGGCGGTGCGGTACAGCCGCATTCGTTGCTGCGTGCACCGAACTGGTTGAACGCCGAAGCGGTGCATTCTAGAATGCGGCTGTCACTAGAGGTAATGTTGTTGCTAGACCGTTGCAGCTCCATTGTTGTTGCTACTATTGATGCTCCTGGTACCGTTGCTACTGCTATTGTTGTTGCTTCAAGTGTTGTTTCTGATGCAACTGCTGCTGCTGCTGCTACTGCTGCGGCTATTGTTGTTGTTGCAACTACTGATGCTGCTGCTACTTCTGTTGTTGGTGCCATAGCTGCTGTTGCGGGTGCTCCGATCGTGACTGCAGAAGCTGCTGCCACTTCTGCTGCTGTGACTACGACTGCCGTCACCGCTCTTGATGGTGTGGTAGTTGCTACTGGGGCCATTGCGGCCGTGCCTGTAGCTTTTGCAATCGACGCTGGTGCTGCTGCTGCTGCTTTTGCGTATGCAAATGGCACGACTGCAAATGTTGTAGTTGTGCTTGAAGTAGTAGTTGTTGCTTTGTCTGTTGCTACGGCTACGACTGCTGCTGTGACTGCTGTTGCTTCAGCTACTACGAATGGTCCTAGTGTAGCTGTACCAACTGCTGACGCTGCGGCCGCTCCGACTGTAGTTATAGTCGTTGCCGTAGATGCGGTGGTTGCTGGAGCTGCGGCCTTTGTGTCGGTGGCTTCTGCTGGTTTCAGCGAGTTTGGATGGTCCTAGTGTAGCTGCAGCAGCTGCTGACGCGGCGGCTGCTCTTTCTATAGCAATAGTCCATGCTGTAGATGCGGGGGTTGCTGGTGCTGATGCCATCGACGTTTCTTTGGCTACCCCAGGGTTGTTACAACGGCGGGAGTAGCTGTTGTAGTTGATACTGCGGCTGTGGCTGTTTGAGCCTTGTGGTTGTGAGGAGAAGGGCCAGCCCAGTAACGTGGAACCGGGCCAGCGTGTGGATGTGAGAGGAGATGCCCGCAGGCTGTCTCATTGCGAGGGTACTGTGAACTACTAAGAGTGTGGCAGGAGCGGCCGGGAGGGGTGGCTCGAGCCAAATGTTACTAACCAAAGTTTGGAGAGGCGAAGGGTTTATTGCAGACCAGGTGCACTATGTCGCTTGCAGTGACGTTCGGCCCCTCCTGAGATGGAGCCTAGGTGTACACTTGCTGGGAGATTGTGTTGTGTGGACCTCGACCTGACGCGTTGTTATGGGAGATGCATGGCGAGGGGTCCATACTCTGCTATGAGCATACTACAGCCGCACTCCGTTGGTTGAGATGCGGACACTTGGTCGGTTGCACCAGTGTCACGAGGAGACCATGGGGTCGTGTGTCTTGGTGTGTGCTTCTATTTTCTTGATGGTCGAGACCCCGGCTCTCGTAGAGCTGTTTCGGTGCCTTGAGGAGACCACTGTTATTGTTATAGTGGTGCACGTAGTGTGGTGTCCCGGCTGACTCATTTGGGTTCAGCGGGGGTGACTGGGCTAGGTACGGCTAGCTGCTGGCACCCCTACTTAAGCCCGCTACGGGCTCATTTGTACTCTCTCCTTGTTCTTTAATATTCAGCATTCCAGACATAGCCAAATTCTTGTCGTCTAGCATCGCACTCACACACACAGCTCATGTTCGTATCTGCATGTCGTAAAACATTTCCAATTCGGTAACAGAGCCCAAGGGGGCATGTGAGCAGCAGAAGCAGCAGAATGAGAAACAGTGGGCGGAACACAAAGAGAACGCGTCAGGTGGTGCCACGCAGGCAACAGCGTGTAGGAGCGGCTGTTTTTTAAGCAAGGAAGCAGTAGCCGTAGAGTACCCTTGGGTGCAGCAACAGCACATGCACCACCGGAGGGGACTACATCGGCCTACGTCTGGTGGAGTTTTGAGAGGGGTACGTGCACCGTGAGTAGCAGTAGCAACAACAGTAGCAGCACTTGTTGGCAGCAGCTGCGTGCACGAGCATCAGCTGCGTGCACGAGCAAAAGCAACGTAGGAGTACTCGTTGGCAACAGCAGCGTGCACAAGTAGCAGCGATACAGTAGCGAGCAGAAGTAGTAGCGTGTAGTAACAAGCAACAACGCAACAGCAGCTACAACGCGCAGTAGTAGCAGAAGCAACAGCAGTAGCAGTAGTAGTAGCAACAGCAGCAGCGTGCAACAGAGAGCAGAACAAAAGAATGAAAAAAGAAGAAAAAAAGGGGAGTAGTAAACTTGCGGCACATAGCAGTAGCAGAGGTGTACAACAGCAGTAGCAGCCGTGCGGTGCAACAGCTACAGCTGCTGCTGGAGCAGCCTTGCCGCTTCCGTGCTGTTGCATGGAAGTAGTGCGGCCGGCGCTCCCAGCCAAGGCCGACAGGACCGGCCGGCCACGTGGGTGCGATCGCACCCACGCGAACGTGGATACCATCGCACCCACGAATTTGTGGATGCGATCGCACCCTTGTTGGAGGTGAGCAGGCTAGATAGGAAAAAAAAAGGCAAGGTACTAGTGGCACCTGGCTTGAGAGGGAGGACGGGCGATTCCCCGGAAAGGGTGAACGGTGAGAAAAAGAAAAGGACAAAACCTTTCCCCCCCAAAAAAAAAAAAAGAGAAAGAGAAAAAAGGAACTCCACTCGTGCCTAAAAAGGTGAATTGTAAGGGATTTTCCCTTGAAGTGGGATATCCAGTGCAGACCAAAAAAATGGATAAACAAGGGGTAGATCGAGAAAGATCATCAGATTGGGGTTTCTTGACGGGACTCAAGGGCCATACAATAGCCAGGCATCACACCGTCACCTGCAGTAGCAGCAACCACTGCAGCAACAATAGTATCCGTAGCACCAGCGGCTGTGGCGGTCCAATGGCGACGACTATTTAGTGCAGAGCGGTTGTTGCAGCACTTCCTGTTTTGTATTCCCAGCCAACATCTGATTGTGTTGTCGATGGAAATCTCCATTTCGAGACGCATCGTGGACCGGCGTCTCCCTGGGGCCTGTTAATTGGTGCACGCAGTTCACACCGGCGGATTCGAGTTTGTCCATCTCCAATGGCTGGGTCGTCTACTGCTTGGAGCAGCAGCCACACCTGCACCCGCCACCTCTTCTGGTCTTGGAGCAGTCTTCGCTCTATAAGTGGCAGCAGCATTAGTAGCCGCAACTGGTCGGACTACTCTACTGTACTCTACTCGCTTGCTGTGGTAGTGTACCACGTCCTGTCTGGTCATGTTTGTTGACTTTGACACCGTGACCTCCAGGAGTGACAGTACCTACTGGTCACATCGTCTCCCGCCACTTTGTGCTTGCTACCGGGAATAGGTGTCCTCGGCACCTATCTATCATCCATCGCACGAGATGAGTGCGCAGACATTTGAGCAGGCGCCCTGCACGTTCGTCTGCTATTACTGTGGTGATAGACGTCATGGTTGGCGTCGCTGCTGAACACGTCCTTGCGGCTGGTATCCACCTTGGCTTCAGCCTCGTCCGAGCATACGTCCTCCACACCATATGGATCTGCCAGTGTTGGTAGATCCCCTAACTGGACCTCTAGCGAGCATATTCGTCGGCTCCATGGCCTGCGACAGATGGTGCAGTGGCTTTGTGACCTCCTCGTCACTGACCGTGATTCTGTCACTAGTTCATCGACGGCCTCTTCAATCACATCTCCTCCATCCTCTCCTCCTTCCTCATCCGATGGTGTACCTTCAGCTCCACCTGGAGCAGCAGGTTACATCGGGAGGAGCACAGTCACAGCAGGCTCCACCATGTCATCTATGCTACCTGAGGACCAGCTTCAGCGTGAGGAGTTGCCTATGTTCCCAGAGTCTACGGGTTCCCGTACACACGACAGAGTAGCTACACACATGATGGAGTCAGACGGTGGTCTTCACTCCATTATCCAGCAGGTGGCAGCGACCAGCTTTCCCAACAGATAGTGCATGAGCGCCAGCTGCGCTTGTTGGTCGCCTTGACGGGCATTGTCAAGCCGGAGTCCTGCATACATGTGTCCACTACTACGGCAGTCAAGGATACTAGAGCAGATCCGTACATGCAGATGGATTCACCTTGTCAGCAGGAGCTGAGTTCTGCCCCCTCGTTTTCACCTGTTGGTGACCCTACCGATCACATTGAACTGAGAGTGGCAGTACCTGCACGGATGACATTTCCACATGCTCCACGGACTCTGACGACTCCTCCTTCTCCTTCTCTCTTGGCATGCAACCGCTCACTCCTCGTATGACAAACACGAGCTGTGGTGTGGATGCGACACTTGCAGCTGCATCCGATGGTTCAACGTCTCAACACATTGTGAGTTTGGTTGACCCCCAGGAGGATGCAGCAGCACCGGCTCCATCGTCTTCAGCAGCAGAGATGTAGACAGCTTTAATCGTGAGTTCTGCAGTTCCCTTCTGCAGCATCCAGTGAGGCAGAGTTTATCCTACGCGAGGCAGATATGGGCCACCTCCACGTGTCCGAGGTAGATTACGCTGACCTGCAAGAGCGTGTAGTGATGCTCCAGCGGGAGGTGATGGTAGCATGTGAGTGATTCTCAGAGGAGGGGAGCATCACTACTATCGCCATGAGCTTTACGCCACCAGTATCTGGCACATCCACACTCGGGGAGGATCGTGTACCAGCTTTGAGTATGACGTCAGCTAGAGACACTACCATAAGAGAGTTGAGCATGCCTTCAATTTCTGCCATCGTCGTTCCTGTCGACTCCGTCATCGCTCTTCCCTCTGCTACTGCCATCACGCACCTTCATCCACCCAACTCAGCTACTCCATCGTCACATTCGTCCATGAGTGGTGACCCAGTTCGTCGCTCCAGTCCTCCTCCTCAGGCCGCACACCCTTGTGCCTTAGGGTGTGCTATCTCGCATCAGAGGCCAGCTCCGCCATTTCATCCACGCACGCGTGTTGCGCACCCATTCACTTTCCTCCGACGTACACAGATGCATCGCGGTAGAGCAGAGAGAGAACAGACTGTAATTTGGGACCCTTGGCAGTCACTCGAGGATTGGAACACCCAGGTGACGCAGTTGCGATGTGAGGAGTCGTAGCCGGAGACACCACTTCGTCTTTGAGGTAGGGAGCCGACTCATACATGACAGGGGCAGCTATCTCTCTATGACGGAGATACCACATGATTCATCTTCCAGGATGTGTTCAACTACGACATCAGCATCTCCGTCGCGAACATCGCCACCAGGTTCATCTGCCCAGGGGGAGTATTGTGTGGACGTCGACTTGACGCGACGTTATGTGAGATGCATGGCGAGGAGTCCATACTCTGCTATGAGCATACTACAGCCGCACTCTGTTGGTCGAGACCCGGACACTTGGTCGGTTGCACCAGTGTCACGAGGAGACCATGGGATCGTGTGTCTTAGTGTGTGGCCATATCACGTGTGGCATGTGCATGCCAGCTAGTTTGCTGATAGTGGTCGAGACCCGGACACGTGGTAAGGTACGACCGTGTTATGAGGAGACTCTCTATGATCATATGTGTTGATTGATGATTCTATTGTAGTCGTCACACAGGCACCTGTTGGATTGCTCGTATTGGTCAAGACCCAGGCACTGGTAATGCCAGTGTCACGAGGAGACTATTTTGTCGTCTGACATGTGTATGATGTGCATTACACTGGTTTGTGTGCATGTGCATCACTCCTCTCATGGTCAAGACCCAGACACTGGGTAGGATGTGCCAGTGTCTAGGGAGACCTTAGATGGGTAGCACATGAGTGTGTGTGTGGTTGACAGGTGTAGATTGTGGTTTGGCATACGTTGTTCCATGCATTCGTTCATTTGTTCTCGCGTGCACGGCTATGTCAACCAGGGGGCGTGTTGGTTTGTAGGGCTTCCTCCCGTCACGACTGACGCTGATGCATTATCCATGTACCCACGTTGGCGGTATATGGTAGAGGAGGGCGTAACGGCACGACGGGCCTCCGGATTGTACCGAGACTTCTCTAGCACGTACGACAGCGCCGGCGAGACGCGATCGTTGCGTTCCGACAGCCGTGTGGGCTTGTCAGGAGCTAGGAGAGTTTCCTTGGTGGGTTGAGACCCGCGCACCCGGTGGACTTTACCGGTGCGACGAGGAGATCCAGTGGCTATATTTGTGCTTCCGATGTTCGGAAAGTCGTGTATGATGTCTAGACGTTGATTCCGAGATTTTTTGGCACTGCTCCTATTCTCTTGGTGGTCGATACCCGGGCTCTCGGAGAGCTGTTCCGGTGCCTTGAGGAGACCACTGTTCTTGTTATAGTGGTGTACGCAATGTGTTCTCCTGGCTGACTCATTTGGGTTCAGCGGGGGCGACGAGGCCCGGTGCGGCTAGCTGCCGGCGCCCCTACTTAAGCCCGTTAGGGGCTCATGTGTACTCTCTCCTTGTTCTTTTTTATTCAGCGTTCCAGACTTAGCCAAATTCTTGCCGTCTTCCATCGCACTCGCACACAGAGCTCATGTTTGTTTTTGCATGGGCCTGCATGCCCTAAAATATTTCCAATTGATTGTAGAAGCAGTAGTACAAGGGTGGGGAAAGCGTGAACAGCGGCGGTGGTGAGGATTAACCGCTGAATGTCTAGGACCGTAAGCACTAGCGTGGGTGCGCCTCACTCCCTCAGTATGCTCTAAGACCAGTAGGTCGACGCATCTAGTGTCCAGGAAGCGAGGGAGGAGAGAATGATAGACACGCAATTAGGCACAGGAAAACGCTAAAAAAGGTGAGTAACGAGTCAAACTAGTGATAGATTGTCCTGAGCAGGAAGCGAGACAACAAGAGGGCGAGCAGCGAGCTCACCCTCGCTCGCACCTCTGGCACAGCTAGGTTCCAAACAAGAACCTGCTAGCTGAATAAACCTGGAAGCACGTGGCAGGTTGGCAACCTAGCAGAGCACAACCTGGGAGGAGCAACCCGGCTACAAGTCCCCAGACAGTGGTACTACGAAGCCTAGTGTCCAAGATAAATCAAGCAGGATCTGGAAGCCTGTGACAGCATTTCTGACGTGGGACTCTACAAGGGTGGCTCTGGATCTTCACCTTGTGCACACGCACGTGCCACCCACAATGTGTGTTGTGAAGCCAACGCCAGTATCGCTCCAACATCAGTCACCTGCATCACTTGTGCGAGTGTGCAGTGAGGCTAGAGGTCACGATGTGTCTATGGCACACAAACCAACAATTGGCAGAAGCCTCAAGCTGCACGAATTGAAGCAACACCATGAGTTAAGAGTGAGCTCCATCTGCATGAGTGCATTGTTACTATTGGGCACAATTCGTCATGTTTTGCAACCTCGCTGGTTCACTCTCCTACAGAAGATTGTGTGTTTGGAGGCGAATGGACCGATTTCATTTCATTACAATGTTTGTCTTGTGACACCAACACCAATGATAAGTGCCAAATTACCGTAGTGCCCCATACATTCGACTAAAATAATTGTTTTCCTTCGACCATTCAGGCACCTAAACAATTATGGTCTCGTGGACGAATCACTCCTAAAATTGCCAAAATCTATTCTCTCTACATACAGGTTCAGCTTCCGCGAGGACTACAAGCAGAACGTGAAACATCCACGTTCCGCGTACAGTGCTGCGACGGTGCGGAAGTCATGTGGACGGGGCAGCCTGCAAAACGCGAATCGAGGTGCGAGACCCCATGCGGAGCGAGCTGCAAGATGGAGCTTCACTCTCAGTTTTCACAATTCGGAGATTTGAAAACCAAAGTTCTAGGGACACACCAAGGACGTGAACAGTCATTTTGACCAAAATCAGACAGGAATGAAACCCAGGGGCTTTGGTCGAAACAGATCCAAAATTAGAAGGCTGAAAGTTATTGTCGAAAATAAGAGACACTTAATTCAGTTCAAAAACGTTGTCGGATGTAAGGGGCAGTACAGTAGGACAATGTTGTTATTCTAGTGTTAGGAACCTTCTACACACATGTTGCTCAGGCTACTTTTGATCTTTCTGATTACCCATTTCCCCCTTTGTATGATTGCACACTTTACGCGCCTCCTCAGGTGAAAGTCCTACAAGAGTGGGAGAGGGGGCGGGCGCGGGCGATGCAGTCGCGGCAGGCGCAAGCGAGGCAGGCGTAGAGACCACAGGCCCGACAGCAATGATAGCTGGGTCAATGGTGACCAGGGACGGTCCCACCCCGGAGGCACCCCGGACGGACTCACCCTGTGGGGCAGACTTCCCCAGCCCACGGGAGGCCTCACAGGTGGGAACGTGAGACGCTGCCTGGGTGAGAATGGCAGACGGGTCACGGTACGACAGTGCCTCAAAGAACAGCGCGTCGCGTGACTCAACAATGCGGTGTCATCCTGCATCACAGAAACGCCACGCTTTGGAGCGCGAGGAGACACCGAGGAAGGCACACATCCGGCCGCGCGGAGAGACCTTGGACCCCTGCTGGTCCTCGGTGTACCAGACGCAAGCCAAGGAACCCTAGACGCGAGCAAGCCTGAGGTCTGCACGGTGACCGAACCACAGCTCATACGGCGTGACGTGGTCCGGCAAGGGACCATGCGGGAGGCGGTTCCAGACCCACGTCATGTAGGCGAAGCCCTCGAAGGCGAAGGACTCCGGGAGACCGCACTCAGTGCGCATAGCGCGAACCGCGTCCTCCATGGTGCGGTTCCAGCGCTCAGACACACCGTTCTGCTGTGGCGTAGCAGGCGCCGAGAGCTGGTGACAGATACCAAGCTCGGCGAAGTGAGTGGTCAGCTCACCGAGATACTCATCGCCGCGGTCCGAGCGGAAGGTGTGGAGGGAGTGACGAGACTGACGCTCAGCCATCACGAGCCACAAGCGCACCGCAAGAGCGGCATCGCTCTTGTGGCGGAGGCAGTAGACCCACCGCATGCGGGTGAAGTCATCCGTGAGGGTAAGGACATACCGACCATGGTCAGTGACACACTCGACAGGGAGAGGTCCAAGGAGGTCCGAGTGGACAAGCTCCAGGGGACGCTGCGCGCGAGTAACGGAGGCAGGGTAAGTTCAGCGATGCATCTTACCCTGAGCGCAGAACACACAGTCGGTCTTAGGCGGCTTCTCGAAGGAAGCCGCGTCAAGACCGAGGGCGGGCTGTGTACGGATGAGCTTAGACACAGTGTCTGTGCTCACATGACATAGGCGCCGGTGTAACAGGCGACAACACCCCCGTGACAAAGACGCAAGCAGACGAGCAAGGGGAAAGGTCAGGGGCAGAGCATCGCGCTATGCGATACAGGTCATCCACAACAGTGGCCCGCAGCACAACCGTGGAAGTGTCAAGTGCTGTGATCGTAGCATCATCAGAGGAGTGGTGAACAGAGAGACCCATCCTCGTGCAGGCACGGACAGAGAGCAAGCTGAGCTCGAGATCAGGCACAAAAAGCACGTTAGAAAGGTACACGTGACCAGACGGACCATCAAACCGTACGACCCCTATCCCCTGAACAGGTAGTGACTGCCCAGAACCTGTCCGCACTGACCAAACAGACCCAACAGGACCAAGGACGACAAAGGCGGTACGGTCGCAGGTCATGTGCTGAGTGGCCTCTGAGTCAATGATCCAGTGATCACTCGCCTCACGACCTGTGGTGGTCACGGTGCAACGAGCAACAGAGCACGCTGCCTCCGCTGGACGCTCAGCAGGTGTGGTAGGACAGCGGGACAATGCACGACAATGCGACTCATCCAACCACTCTGTGCTGTCAGACTCATCCTCATCAGGCGATGCAGCCCCCCCACAAGCATGACCACGTGCAACAAACACTAATGGACAGTCAGTCTGTGGACCTCTCGGCTGTGACAGCACACTCGCACCTCCCTGAGAGCGAAGTGCCAGCAGTCGACGTAGCTCTGCGATGGTCTGGTCCCTCGGGTCTGGCGTGGTGCTCTCCCCGGATGGCGGCGGGCCTGCTGCCAGTGCTGCACCCGAGGTCGCCGCGGCACGGGCTGCTGCTCCAGTGCGGATCCGCTCCTCGTGGGCTGCCTGAAGACCGCGGGTGATCCTCGCCTAGTCTAGCTCCTGCTGACACTCAGTGTAGTGATGAGGTCCGCCGCAGTTGTGGCAGCGAACAGTCCGTCCGGTACCACCAGAAGGCTGTTGCGGTCCCTTCTTCTTTTTCCCCTTCTTCCCCTTCACGACTGCTGCAGTGGTTGTCGAAACAACAGGGGAGGAGGTGGGAAGGGAAGAGATGGAGCTGGTGGGGATTGATGACGGTGTGGAAGGCGTAGAGGACGTCGCTCCCACTGCTACTACGGCCATGGCGCCCTGCCGATGCGCGCGAGCTGCCTCGTCAGCCGTCGCGACCTCGATGAAGTAACGCTGCGCCCAGGGCAGGAGTTGCAGGGTATCGGACATGGATGCGAGGACATCCTGGTCGAGGCAGGAGAAGATGTCAGTGAGCTCAGGACGCACTCCCAGCATGATGGTGTCCAGCGCCCAGAGCTGAGAGCCGCCTCCGGTGCCCAGGCGAGTGTACAGGCGCATGGCCCGACGCCAATAATCGGCTGCTGACTCCGAGTGTCCCTGATGAAGAGAGTGGAACTCGCAAAGGCGCGCGGACCGGGTCGCGTGAGTCTCTGCTGCAAATAGGGTCAGCGCCAGCTCCCAGCCGCGGCGCGGGTCTGCGCCTGCTCCCGTCCCAGGCGCGCCCAGGAAAGGGCGGAAGTCGACCACTGTCTCCTGTGGAACCACGTACAGCAGTCCACGCATGGCACGCACTGCCGTGAGGGACAGGAGCGGATCAGCCGTCTGGTGCTAGCTGTGGTAGTAGGGCCAGACCCCCTCCGAGTCCGCCCATACCTGAAACAGCACCTCCCAACAGTCAAACCCCGCTTTGCTNCCAATAATCAGCTGCTGACTCCGAGGGTCCCTGATGAAGAGAGTGGAACTCGCAAAGGCGCGCGGACCGGGTCGCGTGAGTCTCTGCTGCAAATAGGGTCAGCGCCAGCTCCCAGCCGCGGCGCGGGTCTGCGCCTGCTCCCGTCCCAGGCGCGCCCAGGAAAGGGCGGAAGTCGACCACTGTCTCCTGTGGAACCACGTACAGCAGTCCACGCATGGCACGCACTGCCGTGAGGGACAGGAGCGGATCAGCCGTCTGGTGCTAGCTGTGGTAGTAGGGCCAGACCCCCTCCGAGTCCGCCCATACCTGAAGCAGCACCTCCCAACAGTCAAACCCCGCTTTGCTATCGTAGCGAGGCGGGGAAGTCTCGAAGTCCTTGGGTCGTCGCTCCGTGGGGAGCAGGACCTCAGGTGGTGCTGTGAGCGGACGTGGGAAGGGCATGAGAGGCATCAACGCTGCTCCCCCAGCGGCACCCGAGGCCTAATGCGGGTCGGTCTGCTGCTGCTGCTACTGCTGCCGCTCCGGCTGCTGCTGCTGCTGCTGCTACTGCTGTCTCCTCGGACTGGGCGCCGGCGTCTCAATGCGTAGGCTACTCATCTGCTCCATCAGCCGGCGAAGCGCAGCCTCCCCAGTGGGAGGGGAAGCCTGATCCCACTCCTCGACAATGGACTCTCGTCTCTACGGAGGGGCGGTAGCGAGACCAACAGACTCCTGGCCCGATGGGGTTGCCTCTCTCTCATTCCCGGGCTGACGTCCCGATGTCCCAGACAGAGAGACCAAGGCATCGCGAATCTGCCGCAGAATCGCTGACAGCTCATCCTGGCGCTGGCGAAGCGATGACTGCTCCACCAGTAGGAAGTCAATCACCTTTGAGCGTGGGCTGCGGCCCCCGCTCGTGACGGTGTCTTCCGGCTCCTTGCCCTTGGAGCTTCTTGACTCCATGTTAAGGGGGCGCAAGAGTCGTCTGAACACAGAACCATCAGCGTTTTTTTAGGAATTGAAACGCTGGCAAAAATTGACCTTTTCGTCAAAAATTTCACCAAGTCTGTGATGACGTCAGCATACTCACTGCTGACGTCAGCAGGGGTCTGCTGACGTCAACAGCGGGCTGCGGCCGTCGTCGTTGCCGCTGCCGGTACTGTTGCGCTGTGCTGCTGCTGCTCTGCTGTTGCACTACGCTGCTACGCTGCTACAGCGCTGCCGCTGCTGCGCTGCGCTGCTGCTGCTGCGCTGCTGCTGTTGCTGCGCAGCCGCGGCAGCGCTATGCTGCTGCTGCGCTGCCGCTGCTGCGCTACGCTGCTGCTACTGCGCTGCCGCTGCTGCTGCTGTGCTGCTGCGCTGCTGCTGCTGCTGTGCTGCTACTGCGCTTCTGCGCTGCTGCGCTGTCGCTACTGCGCTACGCTGCCGCTGCTGTGCTGCGCTGCTGCTGCTGCGCTGCCGCTGTTGCTGTGCTGCTGCGCTGCTGCGCTGCCGCTGCTACGCTGTGCTATTGCTGCGCTGCTGTGCTGCTGCTACGCTGCTGCGTTGCTACGCTGCCGCTGCTACGCTGCGCTATTGCTGCGCTGCGGCTGCTGCTGCGCTGCGCTGCTGCTCTGCTGCTGCGCCGCGCTGCGCTGCTGCGCTGTTGCTGTAGCAGCCGCGGATGCTGCTGCTGCTGCCGCAGCCGCAGCTGCTGTTGGCTGTTGCGGCTGCCGCCAAGGCCGCGGCTGCTGGTGCTCCGGCAGCTGCCACTGCCGCGGCTGCTGCTGCCGCAGCTGCTCCCTTCTGCCGCCGCTGTTGCTGCTTCCGCGGCTGAAGTCACGGCCACGTCTGCTGCATCTGCTGCGGCCGTGGGTGGAGAGGCCGCGATCGCTCTTGCCGCGGCTGTCGTGGCCGCATCTACTGCTGCGTGGTGATGGCCCCCCCTCACAGGACCCGTTGCTGCTGCACTGGGCTGTGCTGCTACTGCCACTCAGGGCTACTGCTGCTGTCGCTCACTGCTGCTGCAAACGCTGCGTCTCTGTTGCGCAGCTGTGCGAGCTCTGGCTCGCTGCTCTGATACCATGAGAAGATTCACCATAGCTTCCTAGCAACGCTGCTGCTGACGTGGCGACATAGACCGGTCAGCTTAACGCACTAGCATGCAAGCGGGTGCGAGAACAGCAAGGGTCAGGCTAGGAGAGACAAGACAAGTCTCAGGAGCTGCATTGCAGTGAATGTGCAGAGAGAGTTGACAAATGACAGGTCCATAGCATGAATAGTCGCCGCGGCTCACAGCGGGTGGCGCACGCGGCGGCACCTGTCGGTCCTGAACCGGCACAAAACCACTGTTTTGGCCATAACTCTGCGCGCAGGCGTCCAAACGGAGCGTCGTCTGATCCTACGGATGCAAGACGAAAAGACGGACACAACGACTGGTCACACGCCTATGTCCGGCAGCAGCCTGAGAGTGTAAGAAAACAAACATGCAAATCAGCCTGGCAGGGTTGTCCACCGAGAAAATCCTGAAGGTCTCCAAACGCAGTCCGTAGGTTGTGGCAACCCTCTGGTACATCAGGTAGGCTACCAGGCTGCCTCCAGCGGGTGTAGCACCACCTCAGGGGACTCCGTCTCCAGCTAGGTCCGCCTCAGGGATCTGCACGAGCATGGACACGGCCGCGTGGTCACAACCAACTGTACAACTATGTATGACTGACAACATCACAACAAGTCCTACAAGAGTGGGAGAGGGGGGGGGGGGGGGGGGGTGTTTGTAGCTCCCCTCCATGCTGGTGTGCGACTAGCTAGCAAAACAGGCCCTCATGTGGATAATGCAGGAAGGTGGGTGTGTTCATTAGATGGATAGTGGAGCTGTCATTGCAATCCAGTTGATGTCAGAATTGGTGGATTCAAATGCACTAATCATATAACTTCCTTGACAGATGGCTGCACTGAACACGGATGGCCTGAACAGAGTGTGCAGAAAGTATTTTTGCATTTGACTGTCAACTAGAGACGCTCCTGCGCTACTGCATTGTCCACTCATGCAGGCCACCTCATTTGAGCTGCCCAGGCCTTGCTCTAACTCTCTTATCCGGTCACCTTGTCCACCAGTGCCCAAGAAACCCTGTCGATTGGGAGCACAGCCACCTCCACACAATCCGTCAACTAGGAGTACCTTGCTGATCCATGCAGAAAGCCGTTTGACGTGACATGCCTCCAACCCTCTCCACTAGAGCTACCTCGTCCATCTGCAATCACTCAATCGCTTCTAGTGACTGTCAATTTGTCCCCTGACTCCTCACCCGTGTTGTCGTAATCATAGCCCGAGTCCTGGCCGAGGAAATGCGACAAGCTAACGACCTCCGTCCTGCCATCCTGCTCTGGCTTCTTGGTCACACACCCAATAGCTGTAGTCTGAACAAGATCCAGCTCAGGCTCAGGCAACAAGGCACGTGCACTGGGCGCATTTCTGCAGTTGTGGGACAGGCTACGGCTGCTACTGCTGCCATGCGCGCTGCTTGGCATGTCAAAAGCTCCTTCTCCTCCCCCCCCCACTCCTCCTCCTCCTCCTCCTCCTCCTCCTCCTCCTCCTC
>SZWC01012480.1:70584-81048 GCA_023375785.1 Penium margaritaceum | reverse complement strand
GCACACGCACATACACACGCACACGCACATACGCACGCACACGCACACGCACACGCACACGCACACGCAAACGCACACGCACACGCAAACGCACACGCACACGCACACGCACACGCACACGCACACGCGCGCACACGCACACGCGCACGCGCACGCACACGCACACGCACATGCAGTCGATGCTTTGAGTGAAGAAGCTCTGTGGATAACCACAGAGTGCAGTGGTAGGTGAAGCATGCCGGTGGATGTCCGGTGGATTGGTCATCGTGGCACTTGAGTCCATGCCGTTGCAGGTAAAGCACACTCCGCTCTTGCATGCCAATGCTTCCTCTGCTCAAACCCCATGAGCATTCAACCACTGCATGTGCAGCGATTCAGTGCATGTTCACACATGCCTGCGGTTGTTGCGCTCACACTGCTGCTTGTGCCTATGCTCTGCCGCCGCTTCCGCCGCCGCCGCTCCTGCTGCTGCTGCTGCTGCTGCTGGTGATGCTGGTGATTTTGCACTGCTGCAGACGTTCACAGGCAACCGCCCTTCCCTCAGCATCCTCCTGCCTTCTCTAACGCCTTACACCGTTGGCCAGGTGAGCCAGTCATGCGTTGAAACCTTTGACGCTGATTTTGTGTGCGGCATTTTGTGCCCAAACCTACTTATTGCAACTGTGCGCGTGTGCGTGCGTGCGTGTGTGTGTGCGTGCGTGGGTGCGTGCGTGCGTGCTTGCATGTGTCTGCGTACCTCATCTGTTTGGTCTCTTATGAATATTCTCACAGGCCTGTTGACAGAACATCATAGCAGTTTGGATTGTGAAGAACATTGCAAGACCATGCCATGCCATGCCATGTTGTGCCCCGTGTTCGTTGGTTTTCGTCTTTGCTCACCAGTGTGTGGCTGCTGCTTCCGATGCTGTTGATGCTGCTGGTGCTACAGCTGCTGGCGCTGTACGAGCACCGTGTGGCGGTGCAAGGGTTTGTGTGGGGCATCAACTCGTTCGACCAGTGGGGTGTGGAACTGGGCAAGGTCAGTGCTGCTGCTGCTGCTGCTGCTGTGTGGCTTGGTCCTGTGTGTGACTTGGCTTGCCGTCAACATATGCGATTGCGTCACATTTGCGCTGGACTACACTGCACCGCACATTATTGCACTGCACTGCACATTATTGCACTGCACCGCACATTATTGCACTGCACCGCACATTATTGCACTGCACTGCACATTATTGCACTGCACTGCACATTATTGCACTGCACTGCACATTATTGCACTACACTGCACATTATTGCACTGCACTGCACATTATTGCACTGCACTGCACATTATTGCACTGCACTGCACATTATTGCACTGCACCGCACATTATTGCACTGCACCGCACATTATTGCACTGCACCGCACATTATTGCACTGCACTGCACATTATTGCACTGCACTGCACTGCTCTGTATTTGCTGCATGCGTTTGCTGCATCGTGTTCGCTGCGCTGCGCTACACTAGGCGACGAAGAGTCTCTGAATGCAGTGTTGGTGCTTGCTTGTCTCTTTGTTGCGGTGCACGTGGTAGCCCATGACCCAACCATTGCCAGCCCTTTTTCGCTACCATCTTTTCCATTCCCCCTCATCCTCCGTTACGATTTCCTACAATGCTACGCAAGTCGTCTCGCACGCTGCCTGCCTTTGACATCGCGTCTTGCTGCGTTATCTCAGTACTGCCAAAAACGCGTGGCGTGTCTGCGGCACCACTGCCGTACGTTCTTTCTTATGTGTGACCCCCCTGCGTGAGACTGCGCCTTTGCAAACCAATGGATGTGTGGTGACAGGTGCTGGCGTCGCGCGTGCGCAAGCAGATGAACGCGTCGCGCACGCAGGGCAAGGCTGTGGAGGGCTTCAACTACAGCACCACCACGCTGCTCAACCGCTACCTCAAGGTACGCCCGCTTTGCTTTGCTCTGCTCATTGGGCCTTGCCCTTGCGCTGCTGCTGCTGCTGGCAACGCGGCCGCTACAACTGCCTCCTGCTGCTCCTGCCTCTGTGTCTGCGCGACTGGCTGCTTGATCTGCTCTTGTGGCTTACTGGTCCATCAGCAGACGCTGATCCTGCTTGAGTAGGAGAGGGAGAGGGAGAGTGAGAGTGAGAGGGAGAGGGGAGAGGGAGAGAGGGGGAGAGGAGAGGGTGAGGGAGAGGGGAAAAGGGAGAGGGTGGGTGATCTTGGTTGTGATCTTAGCTGAGTGTGTGTGGACTTTGTCTAACCATAACATGTCAACAACGCTGTCGTCGTTTCGTGCGTTGCAGGGCAAGACCCAACTTCTGTATCCGGAGCCATACACGGTGTTTCCCTCCGACCTCATCCCACCAGAGGCGATCAAGAAGGGGCGTGCGGACAAGGACGCGCAGTAGCACTGGCATCGAGTCGTCCATGGGCGATGGAGACAGAAAGAAGCCGCAGCAGGCAGTAGGTGGCACACCCATTGGGTCGTGGAGTGGGAGTGTCTCGTCCAGTCGGACCTGCTCCGTAGTTTTGGTTTGCTTGGCCTTGTGTGCCAGAGGGGGCAAACAGGGCATGAGAGGGCGATGGCATGTGTCGCCAGCGGTGAAGCACAGCTGCCCCTTGTCCTCTTTCTTTGTTGACGTGTTTTGCAGTTGCTCTCACTCAAGCACTTGTTTGTCCTCCTTGTCTTGACCCCTCCTCCATTCATGGGAATGCCCACTACTTGCAGCTCACTTCTTTGGGCATGGGGAGGCTAGGCTAAGCCCTCCGGAATCATTTGAGGGCTCTGGCTCCAAACATTCACCTTCTGTTCTCAAGGGTCCCATGGTCTATGCACTCTATCCACAGCATTTGCACTGCTAACTGGCCACACCATGCTGCCACGCTTACTCCGACAAGTTTCCACCTCCTTTAAGGAATTTTAGGACAACCTGGGGTGCATCGTTCACTAGCCACAGAGATTATTGATTGAACCGGATATTCAACTTGATGAATACATTCCGGTACATTTGCGTGAGTGGGCACCGTACACCTGACATCGCCGGTACTCGAGCATCTCCCGAAATTTCCCGGGCTGTATTGCTTTCCAGGACAGCCCTCAAGTGTGCTTCATCATAGCCACCACTAGTGGCTCTGTGGAATTGAGCACAGACAGGAGACATGTTTTGCCTCACTTTTTCCCAATCCAACTTCCACACGCTGCGAAGCCAGTGTTGTGATGTTGTCAGTCATACACAGTTGTACAGTTGGTTGTGCCCACTCTGCCGTGTCCATGCTCGTGCAGATCCTTGAGGCGGACCCAGCTGGAGACACAGTTCCCTGAGGTGATGCTCCACTCGCTGGAGGCAGCTTGGCAGCCTACCCAGTGTACCAGAGGGCTCCCACAGCCCACGGACTACGTTTGGAAGTCTTCAGGATTTTCTCGGTGGACAGCCCTGCCAGGCTGATTCACATGTTTGTTTTCTTCCTCTCCGGCTGTTCCCGGACGTAGGCGTGTGACCAGCCGTTGTGTCTGTCTTTTCGTCGTGCATCCATAGGATCAGACGGCGCTCTGTTTGGATGCTTGTGCGCAGAATTATGGCCAAAACAGTGGTTTTGGGCCGGTTCAGGTTTGACAGGCACCGCCGTGTGCGCCACCCGCCGTGAGCCACGGCGGCTATTTATGCTGTGGACCTCATTTGTTATCTCTCTCTGCATTTACTTCAGTTGAAGCTTGAGATACAAGTGTTGTGCTTTGTGCCGTTCCTGTACAGTTTACTGTGACCACTCGGCCGTGTCCATGCTCGTGCAGATCCCTGAGGCAGGCGGCCCTGGTGACACCGGCGTGACGACAGGCGGCGGACTATCCGTCTGGAGCTGACCGACCACCGTTCCAGAGCCCCTGATGTCACCGGGACTCCTTGTTGTGCCTTCTACGTCTTGCAGGCGCCTTTCGGCGGACTGGGCATGAGGCCCATTTGCATGTTTTTGCATTGTATACTCGCAGTCAGTCGATGGATGCATGCATGTGACCAGTCGTTGCGTGCGTCTTTTGATTCTGCACGTCTAGGTTCAGACGGCGTAGGATTCTGACATGTGTGCGCAGAGTTACGGCCAAAACAGTGTTTTTGGGCCGGTTTTAGGACAGCTCTTGGACTGCCGCGTGCGACACCCGCCGTGCGCCGCGGCAGGTATTTATGCCCTGGACCTGTCAGTTGTCATTCCTCTCTGCATATGCTATATTGAAGCATTCTGACACTCTGACATGTGTCTCCTAGCCAAACCCTTGCCGTTGTGTGTACGACCTGTGACTGTCGTCACCGTCTGACTAGGCATTGACGCCCGGTCAGCGGCCGTGTTGCTAGGAAGCTTCTACGAACTTTCTCTTGGTATCACAGCAGTGAGACAGATCTCACTGAGTTGCGTAGCAGAGACGCAACAGAGCAGCAGCAATGAGAGTCACCGCTGCAGCAGATTTTCTGGGACCTGCTGGAGACGGCCGTTCGCCGTCCGCGTACTCCACCCACCACGTGAGATCGCAGCAGCTGAGGCAGCAGCAGCAGCGCGTACCGCCACGCAGAGGTGTGTGGCGGCTGTAGTGAGTGCAGCCGCCACTCCCCCCCCACAGCCGCAGCAACAAAGCAGCAACAGCAGAGGCGGCGGCGGCAGCCGCGCAGCAGCAGCGTAGCAGCAGCGGCCGCCACAGCAGCGTGGCAGCAGCGGCGGCAGCAGCAGCGCAGCAGCGGCGTCGGCAGCAGCAACGCAGCAGCGGCAGCGGCACAGCAGCAGCAGCGGCAGTCGCGGCAGCAGCAGCAGCAGCGCAGCAGTGGCAGCAGCAGCAGCGCGAGGCGGCGGCAGCCAGCAGCAGCGCGCGGCGGCTGCAGGCAGCAGCAGCTGCAGCGCGCAACAGCAGCGCCGCGCGCAGCAGCAGCCGCCGCACGCAGCAGCAGCAGCGGCAGCGCAGCCGCCGCTGCCACCGCTGCACACGCAGCTACGCAGCTGCTGCTGCAGCTGACAGCGCAGCTGCAGCAGCAGCTGGGCGGAAGCTGCTACGCAGCTTCCGCGGAGCCGTCGCGCGCCACCGCGCAGCAGCAGAACCGTGACAAAAGAAAAAAAAAGGACGGGACGAGCTGACATCAGCATTGTTCGTTGCTGACGTCATCAGGTCGTGCTGACGTCAGCAACCACTTGCTGATGTCAGCATTACACTTAGCCAAATTTTCAACCGAAAAGTCAAAAGTTGCCAGCGTTTCAACTCCCCGAGAAACGCAGTCCGTTTTGAAATCCGGCAAAGTTGACCTGTCGTCCCATAGTGAGCGGCGACATGAGGTCGTCCGACGACAAGGACAAGGGACCAGGTGATCCCTCCTCTTCTTCAGGGGTATTGAGCCCTCGCTCGCAGGCCATTATGGACCTGCGTAGTCAGCAGGAGGAGATGCGTCGTCTGCAACGAGAGCAGACTGACGCGATCCGCACGCTGACTGAGCTCCTGCGCGCTCAGTCCACGGCTCCTCCGCGGGTCTCCGAGGAACCTGCCGGCGTTGCGGCCTCCACCCAGCACTCGGCTCAGGTGCCCGTGACAGGCGCCCCGTCTGCTTCACCTCCTGGTGTGGTTTCCCCACCACCTGCGGACCTCCTTGATGACGAGCCATTCATGCCAGGCTTCGAGGATGACTCCCAGGAGCGGGAGATTCGCCTTCTACAGGAGCGCCTCCGTCAGCTGCAGACGGGTATCCGACCTCCACCCGTGTCCCCGATACGACCGTCACCTGACTTCCCCAGTGACCACCCTCTACCAGGAGTTTTTCCCGTCACTCGCCCTCCTCAGCCTGCGGCTGCTCTCCCCACGGAGAGGCAGCCAAAGGACTTTGAGGCACCACCTCCACGGTACATCAGCGAGGACGGATTTGACTGCTGGGAGATCCTGTTTCAGGTGTGTGCCACTTCTGAGGGAGTGTGGCCTTACTACCACAGCTCATACCAGTCTACAGATCCAGCACAGGTGCTGACAGAAGCCCGAGCCATGCGAGGACTTCTCTACGCCATGCCACGCGAGACTGTTGTTGACTTCCGTCCCTTCCTCGGCGAGGCTGGCACAGGCACCGGAGCTGATCCTCGTGGAGGCTGGGATCTGGCGTTGTCCCTCCTGGCCGCAGAGACGCATGCCACTCGTGCGTCACACATTCGTGCCTTCCAGTCCCTCCGTCTGGAACCAGCGGAGCCTGCTGCGGACTACTGGCGACGCGCCATGCGTATCTACACGCGTCTGGGGACCTCAGGGGGCACACAGCTGTGGGCGCTTCGGACGATCATGCTCGGAGCTCGCCTGGAGTACACCGACATATTCACACGGTACAGCGACGCTGCTCTCGAGCCTTTCTGAGCCACGCTACAGCTGCTCCCGTGGGCCCATCAGCTTTTCCTTCAGGTGACGTCGGCCCGCGAGGCAACAGTAGCACATCAGGAGACTTCTCTCGCTGCAGCAGTCCTCGCCTCACCACCATCTTCCCTCCTGCAGTCACCCTCACCTTCCTCCATCACGACCTCATCTTCCTCCTCCTCTTGGACCCCGTCTACACCCACGCAGACGCAAGGCGTTGCAGCAGCTGCCCAGGGGAAGAAGAAGAATAGGAAGCGCGGATCGGGTCAGCAGCAGTCGTCATTCAGTGGTAGCAGTGGCCGTTCCGTGCACTGCTACAACTGTGGAGGTGCCCATCGCTACACCGAGTGCCAGCAGCCGCTCGACTGGGAGCGCATCACTCGCGGACTTCAGGCTGCCCATGCCGCTCGCACCGCGTCCAGCACGTCGACCGCATACTCCTCTGGACGCGCGGCGACTACGACTGCAGCTGTTCCTGCATCCTCACCGGCGAGCAGCAGTGATCCAGATCCACGTGACCGCACCATCGCCGAGCTTCGTCATCTTCTGGCGCTTCGCTTTCAGGGAGGTGCGAGTGTGTTGTCATCGTCGAGTGGGTCACAGACTGCTTGTTCGTCCGTCCTCGTGACTCGTGATGACACGTGTGGAGGAGCACAGTCCGCATGTGATGATGATGGGCCTGACTGCACTGACCGGATTCATGAGTCTCACCTTCGTGATGTACGTCGTTCCTTCCCACTGACGGCTCAGCGTCCCTGTGATGCCGAGTGTTCTATTGCTCGTTGTACAGTGACGTCCACCAGTCGTGACTCCGGTGGCATTTGGATCATTGATTCCGGTGCCACCCACCACATGACGTGTTGTCGTAGTGACTTTGTGGTACTTGGTCCTGTCACGACTGTCCGTTCTGTCCGTACAGGTTCTGGTCAGTCCTTACCGGTTCACGGTGTTGGGGTTATATGCTTTGATGGTCCGTCTGGCCCCCTGTATCTCTCTGACGTGCTCTTCGTGCCTGATCTTGAGCTCAGTTTGCTGTCTGTGCATGCCTGCACTCTGATGGGTCTCTCCGTTGAGCATACCGCTGACTCAGCGATTGTGACTGCTCTTGACACCCTTAGCATTGTCTTGCGTGCTTCAGTCGTAGATGATTTGTACCGCATTGCTCGCCCCTCCTCCCCTTGCTCTCCCACCTCCTCTGGTCGCGTTTTTGTCACTGGTGTTCTATCCCCGGAACACTAGCGGTTGCTTCACCGACGTCTGTGTCATGTGGGCTCTGACACGGTGTTGAAGCTCATCCGGACACAGCCCGCTCTTGGTCTTGACGTGGCTTCTTTCGAGAAGCCACCCAAGACCGACTGTCTTTTTTGCGCTCAGGGTAAGATGCACCGGTGCACTTACCCTGACTCGCGTTCCCGAGCGCTGAGGCCCCTCGAGTTGGTCCACTCGGACGTGCGTGGTCCTCTCCCAGTCGAGTCGCTGTCCGAGAGGGGCCGGTATGTTCTGACGCTGACCGATGACTTCACCCGGATACGGTGGGTCTACAGTCTGCGTCAGAAGAGCGACGCCGCCCTTGCGGTTCGGCTCTGGCTCGTGATGGCTGAGCGTCAGTCTCGCCACACTTTACGTACCTTTCGCTCGGATCGCGGCGGCGAGTTCCTCGGCGAGTTCCTCGGCGAGATGGACTCCTTCTTTGCTGAGCACGGTATTTTTCACGAGGTCTCTGCTCCTGCTACCCCACAGCAGAACGGTGTATCTGAGCGCTGGAACCGCACCATGGAGGATGCGGTCCGCGCCATGCGGTCTGAGTGCGGTCTCCCGGAGTCCTTCGCATTCGAGGGCTTCGCCTACATGACGTGGGTCTGGAACCGCCTCCCGCATGGTCCGCTTCCGGATCATGTTACACCGTACGAGCTCTAGTTTGGCCACCGTGCCGATCTTCGTCTCGCACGCGTCTGGGGATCCCTGGCCTCCGTGTGGTACACCGAGGAGCAGCAAGGTCCAAGGTCTCCCCTCGGGGTCGCTTGTGTGCCTTCATCGGCATCTCCCCGCGGTCGAAGGCCCGGCGCTTTTGGGACCCCACTCGCCGTCGTGTCATTGAGTCCCGTGACGCGCTGTTTTTTGAGTCACTCACATACCGNTGGGTCTGGAACCGCCTCCCGCATGGTCCGCTTCCGGATCATGTTACACCGTACGAGCTCTGGTTTGGCCACCGTGCCGATCTTCGTCTCGCACGCGTCTGGGGATCCCTGGCCTCCGTATGGTACACCGAGGACCAGCAGGGGTCCAAGGTCTCCCCTCGGGGTCGCTTGTGTGCCTTCATCGGCATCTCCCCGCGGTCGAAGGCCTGGCGCTTTTGGGACCCCACTCGCCGTCGTGTCATTGAGTCCCGTGACGCGCTGTTTTTTGAGTCACTCACATACCGTGATCTGACTTCGATCACAGCGCTCTCTGCATCTCATGTCCCTTCCTGTGAGGGTCCTCGGCGGATGGGGGAGACCTCTTCGCCAGCGACCATTCCTCGCCAGGCTGATGTGTCCGCTCGAGTCCCCTCTCGATCTCCAACACTTGATGATCCGGCTATCATTGCCGTTGGTCCAGAGATCCCACCTGTCCAGCCTGCTTCGCACCCCAGAGGTACCGCTGCTCCCACGCCTCCTCCTGCATCACCCTCTGTGTCCACTAGCACCCCTGTTCCAGCGTCTGACCCAGCCCAGCCCACTTCTGTCTCTACGTCGGCTGACACTCCTGTCTCAGTGTCCGGGCCAGCCTTGCCCGCTGTCATCCCAAGCTCAGTGTCCCCCACACACGCATCTCCGCGCACGGCATCTCCAACTGCCTCATCTCAGCCCTCACCAGCTGTGGTCGTACCTGTCCCTGTGGTCGTACCTGTTCCTGAGCCTGAGGTGCGCCCCTCGACCTCCGGTTACTCCCGTGAGCCCGGTGGTCGCCTTCGACCACTGGATTCTGGAGCTCAGCGAGCGTCGGGTTCTGGACCCAGACGTTCCTCTCGCAGAATCGCGAGCGGTGATCCAGGCACAAAGGCCGTAGGCCTGAGTGTCCGCACTGAGCTTTCAGAGGTACACCCAGCATGCCCCATAGGGCACGACCTGGTTACTCGCGAGTTCCATATCGCTTGTGACGCAGCAGCTGACCTCGTGGCTGTCAGGCCAGACACTGAGGCGTGTGCACTTGCCACGCAGAGTTCCCCCTCTATGGCACCGGACCCGGGCACATTGAGGGAGGCCTTCTCATCGCAGGATGCTGATGCCTGGCGAGCTGCTTGCAAGGATGAGCTTTGCGCTATCCGAGAGCACGCAGTCTACGAGCTGGTTGACCTTCCCCCTAAGAGGAAGGCGATTCAGGTCAAGTGGGTCTTTCGCAAGAAAGTGAAGCCGGATGGCTCACTGGAACGCTACAAGGCCCGCTTGGTCGTCAAGGGGTTCTCTCAGATTGAGGGAGTTGATTACACTGACACCTTTGTCCTTGTCGGCCGCATGACCTCAGCACGAGCTCTGTTCGGTGTAGTAGCTCAGCATGACTGGGAACTACACCAGATGGATGTGAACAATGCGTTCCTCCATGGCTCTTTGGATGAGGAGATCTACGTGGCTCAGCCACCTGGCTTCGAGGACGGTGACAAGGTCTGGCGCTTGCGCAAGTCCTTGTACGGCCTCAAGCAGTCTCCACGGTGTTGGAACCGGGAGATCACTGGCACCTTGACTCACGCAGGATACGTACAGAGCGAGGCAGACCCCTCACTCTTCATCCTACCGACACCCGAGCGGTTTACCGCCATCCTGGTCTATGTTGATGACCTTCTGATCGCGTCTCCGTCGCTGGAGGCCGTGAAGGAGGCCAAGGCTGTCCTGCAGACCGCCTACAGGATGAAGGACCTCGGTCCTGCATCGGTGTTTCTTGGTATGGAGATTGTGCGAGATCGCAGACATCGGACACTGTTGCTGCATCAGGCCCGATACGCACGAGTCGTGGGGGAGCGCTTTAGCGATCTCCTTGGTGCAGTGCCCACTGCTTCCACACCACTCACACCTGATGGGCAGGATGCCCTGAAGGTGGATGACCCTACACAGCTGGGGGAGACAGTGGACGTGACCTTGTACCTCCGTCT
>SZWC01012480.1:0-28681 GCA_023375785.1 Penium margaritaceum | reverse complement strand
GGCCGTGCCTGGGAACGCTTCAGTGAACTCGCGTGGTTAGCGAGAATCATATTTGCCTGTTCACGCACCCCGGGGTGGGTCCCCGTGCCTGGGAACGCGTGGATAGCGAGTTTCGGACGCCCCCAGGAGCCTATCCAAGCGCATCTCAGCGCCCCAAAAAATTCCAAGCAGCATTTTTTGCCTTCCGGCATGCTACTCACCCACGTTTGACCCTCCACTTGGGTGCAGCCACGCTCCCGAACGTGGGTTTTGTTCATTGTTTAAAAGGGTGAAACATACGCGTGGATAGGCACGCATATTCAAATGCAAGGAAGCTTCGCGCTGATGTCAGCATCTGATCGAGGCAAACCACGCGATTTCACTCAAGCGTTCCCAGGCACGGCCCTTGTTTTGGAGGGCGCTTAGTTCGTGCACTCTGCTTCGTGGCTAAGGGTGCGGGTGACAGTAGGCTTTCGCGTCTCCGCGACGGAAAACTGAAAAGGTAAAATACTCGTCTATCCCGCTTCTTGCAGTTCCGAATGTAAGTACGATGCAACACAACGAATTTTTCACAAAAAACATGAAAATGAAGGTCGAGACAGCCTGTCGCAATCATTGCGCGATTTCGCCAGGCAGGCTGACCTGTTCCGCGACCAAAGGTACGAGCTCATGCGATCCATGACAAAAACGCATCAACAGAGAGCAAATTCTTCCCACATTGAAAACATCGACAAATGTATAGTATTAAACGCGTCATGCATGTTTCCAACGTTCTTTCCAAACACATAATGGAATTGATAAAAATAATTAGATTAAATCATTGCTTTTAAGGAAAGCAAAGATGTATCTTAAAAAGGCACTGAGAGCGATGTGGACTCGGGCAAGGAAAGACCACTTCGACGAGCAAGGACGGTCATTCGGTTTTACAACGGTGAATTTCGAAGCTCGCCGAAGCCTTTTGACCCTAAGTGCCAACGCGCGAGTTACTTCAAGCATCTGAGCCAAGCCCACCTATGGCATCATTGTTCGTCTTATCTCGTCCGTGCCAATGGCTAACTTGCGCGGATGGAGGGGCTCCTGTTGTGATTTGTGACGTTCGTGTCGACCTCTACAATTTACTATGACCACTCGGCTGTGTCCATGCTCATGCAGATCACTGATGCAGACCCAGGTGGCACCGGGGCATCGTCTTGTGGTGGACTACCTGTTCAGACGCCTCATAGTCCTGGATGCTGTTTGGGACCTTGTGCATTCTTTCTACAGCTTCCAGGATTTTATCAGTGGACTAGCCGTGGGCCGGATTTGCATGTTTTGCATTGTGTGTCCACCGTTTGTTGCCGGATGCATGCATGACCAGTCACAGCGTTTGACTGGAGATTCTGCACGTGTAGGTTCAAACAGCGTAGCGTTCTGACTAGTCTACGCTGAGTTACGGCCAAAACAGTGGTTTTGGGCCGGTTTTAGGACCGATCTTGCACTACCGCGTGTGACACCCGCCGTGTGCCGCGGTAGGTACTTATGCCATGGACCTGTCATTTGTCATTTCTTTCTGCAAATGCTATTGAAGCATTTTGACACTTTGCCTTGTGTCGCCTAGCCAAACCGTTGGCGTTGTGTGCACGACTTGTGACCATCGTCACCTTCTGATCAAGCACTAACGCATAGTTAGGGGCAATGTCGCTATCAATTTTCCATGCATCTTCTCATGGTATCAGAGTAGCGTGACCTCTCTCGCTAAGCTACGCCGTACAGAAGCAGTTACAGTGAGCGTCACCGCCACCGCCGTATCCTGGGACTTGTTCCAGCCTTTTTTCTGCAACGACAACATCACGTAGTTCCCACCACCTCATCAAGTGAGCTACGGCATTTTACTGCCTCCAGCAGCAACAGCAGCAGCATTGGGTGGCAACTGCAGTTGTATCTGGTTGCTAGCCTATACAAACCAAGGGAAGCAACTTGCAACAACAGCCCGCAACAGCTCGCAGCACGAATCGGCGGTTGCGAGTAGTAGCAGCACATAGTGGAAGCAGTAGCGAGTAGCGGCAGCGGCAGCAATCAGCACCAACCGTTGGTTTTCGTGCATCTCTCATTGTACTCTGTTGTGTCCTCCCGGCTGGTGTACATCGGCGTGCAGATGGCTGACGGCAAGACTTGACGCCGCTGGAGTGTCGCTCGGTGGAGCCGACGCACGCTAAGGCCCACTCACCCGTCGCTGGAGCCTCCTCTCTCTGGCGATGCGCTCAGCTCCATCGGCAGGCCTCCTCGGTGGTCGGGCCGCCGGCGGTCACTGCCACTACATATGCTGTCTACATGCACCTAGCGCTTTTTCTTGCTGTGGCATTTGCATCTGCAGCATCATGCGATGCCTAGGGTCCATGTCTCCTGCTGTATGGCCCTGTTTGGCATTGTTGACTGTCGTATGCAGTTCCTGGGTTCGGACAGCCATAACTGTTTACTGCTATTTTTCTAGCTGATTCTAACCGCACGACTACGTTCGCAGTGGCGGTATTATAGTCTGGGACCTATTTTCTGGCAGGCAGGGTTTTCTCGGTGAGCCCTGCCAGACGCCCCACAGCCCCAAACCCGGGCGTCGTCCGTTTTGCCTAAAAACTGGACCATACCATAATACCGCCGCTACGAATGCAATCGTGGGGTCAGAATCAGCTAGAAAAATAGTAGTAAAGAGTTATGGCTGCCCGAACCCAGGCAGTGCCCACGACAATCAACGATGCCAAACATGGCCATACAACAGGAGACATGGACCCTAGGCACCGCATGATGCTGCAGATGCAACGCCACAGCCAGACAAAGCGCTAGGTGCATGCAGACAGCATCTGTAGTGGCAGTGACCGCCGGCGGCCCGACCACCGAGGAGGCCTGCCGATGGAGCTGAGCGCATCGCCAGAGAGCGGAGGCTCCATCGACGGATGAGTGGGCCTCAGCGTGCGTCGGCTCCACCGAGCGACACTCCAGCGGTGTCAAGTCTCGCCGTCTGTCATCTGCACACCGATGTACACAAGCCAGGAGGACACAACAGAGTACAATGAGAGATGCACGAAAACCAACACTCCCCCATGACTCAGAGGCGTAGTGCACATGTGCGGGCAGAGACACAGTCAATGACCAAGCTCCCCCAGGCCAAGCAGAAATGCAAGCAGGGACAAAGAGAGTCACTCACAGACTCATGCCGACTGAAGTCACAGCCTTCTTGAACGAGTCTCGCTTCAGTGCCTTGGTCAAAAAGTCATCCAACTGCCGTGCCGTCTCAATTCACACGATGTTGATGATGCCGTCATGCAACAACGAACTCACATAGTGATACTCAACGTTGATGTGCTTTGTGCATGTGTGATGCACGCCGTCATTGTCGGCGATGGCCATGGCGCTCTCATTATCACAGTGCAACGTGATGGATGCGATGGACAGACGCAACTCGGACAACAGACGACGCAACCACACACTCTCACACGCGCCTGAGCGAAGAGCAACGTACTCAGCCTCAGTAGTGCTGCGTACAACACACCCCTGCTTGCCACTGCGCTAGGATACAGCTGTGCTGCGAATGAGAAAGATCCAGCCTGTGCGGCTCTTAACGTCCGGACTGTTGGCCCAGTCACTATCGGTGTAGCCCACCGCGACAACAGACGGCTGACGGCGGAACATGAGACCTCGCCAAGGAGTCGAGACGACATAACGCAGTACTCGGATCGCAGCCTCGTAGTGGAGGTGACGCGGCTCCTAAGAGAGCTGGGCTAGGAGGTTGACGGCAAACGTGATGTCTGGGCGCGTCGTTGTCGCCAGGAACATCAGTGACCTAATGACTTGTAGGTACGTTGTCACGTCAACTGGCTCCCCCACAACGGCTGAGTCCGTCCTCTGTCCCGCCGCTTCTGGGTGACACATCCCTCAATCCATCTGAGCCGGCAACCCCAGTCGCGGCCACTGGTCCTAGCGAGCAGCAGCTTGCTACTTACGAGCAGCAACCCGCTGCTCGTAGATAGCAGCGGGCAGCTACCCGTTGTGATAGACGAGAAAAGAGAAACAAAAACGCAAGAAAGAAAATCCCCCACCCCACAAGCTTTGCTGCCGCGGTTGTAGTAGCTGCCTTTGCTACAAAAGCCGCCACAACAGCCGTAGCAGCCCGCAACAGCAGCAGTAGTTACTGTTGCAACTCCAGCCAAAGCAATAGCAGTAGTAACAGCAAGAGCAACAACCGCAACAACAGCAGCAGCAGCTACAGCAATAACAACAGCACCAGCACCAACCGTAGCAGCGGTAGCAGCAGCACTAACAATAGTAGCAACATCAACAGCAGCCACAACAGTAGTTGTAGCAACAGCAACAGCAGCAGCATCAACAGCAGCTACAACAGCGGCCCCAACAACCACCACTGCTGACGTCAGCATCCCGCTACTGATATCACTACTGACATCATCAACTCACAAAAAAAACCAAATAGGGGGCAAGGGAAGGGGGAAGCAAACCTAAGGGTGGACAGGGCATCCACCGTCCTTAGCAGACGTCACTGCTGATGTCAGCACCACAAAAAAAACAAACGAAACAAAATGGCACCACACAATGGCTGGTAGTCCCACTGGGGAGGGGTCCTCCTTTGTTGGGGGGACCCCCACCCCCCTTTTCTTGTAGCGGCTGCAACAACAGCAGGAGCAGCAGCAGCAGCGACAGCAGTAGCAGCAGCAGTAGTATGAGTAGTAACAACAGCAGCAGCAGCACCAACAGCAGCAGCAGCAGGAGTAGGAGGAGCAGCAGGAGTAGCAGGAATAGCAACAGCAGTAGGAGTAGCAACAGTAGGGGAAGCAGCAACAGCAGCGGCAGCAGCCCTCTAGCATTGTGGCGACAACCTTGACCCCCTCGTTGCTCTTCAACAACAGCTCACCGCCCTGACGTAGCAGCTTGCGGCACCGGCACTCCAGTCGTTGGTCTCCCTGACTGCCCCCATTGCGCCGCCATCCTTGACCCCTCCCGGGCACGCCAGCCCAGTTGTGTCCACTGCCACGCACCACCTGGCGTAGGAGCAGACTCAGTTCCAGCGGAAAACAGTGACCTCCGTCCTTGGCCCCACTCTGGGTGCCGGCCGCAGGCAAAAGGACTTTGAGACGCCGCCGCCGCCGCTTCAGGCCGGCGAGCAGTTCCAGAGCTGGGAGCTCAACTTTCGGATCTGGGGACAGGGTGAGGACATGTGGGTATACTACACCCTGCCGTACGATGCCACCCTGGCCGACCAATTATATGATGCTGGTCGTGCCGTCCGTGCCTTAGTTCCTGTCGCCCCTCCGGCTTCCCGCCTCGCCCTCGAGCCCTTCCTAGGCGACTTCATCGCTGGCGCCACCCCAGAACCTGCAGCCGCGTGGCACGTCCTCACTTGCCCACATTGCCTATCCGACGAGGCTGAGACTAGCCGCCTGCTGCGGGAGTTCAACTCCCTGCATATGGGGGAGACCGAGACGATCACCTCCTACTGGTAGTGGGCGGAGGACATCCTTCGTCGCCTCGGCAAGCCTGCCCCAACCCCTCTAGCCGCGCTCCTCACCATCAAGCGCGGTGCCAGCAACGTGTACGCGGACGTCTTTGTCCACTATCCTCATGACGTTTTCTCCACCATGGCAGCCTAGGGAACCCTCATGCCCTGGGCATACAAGCTCTTCCTCCGGATTGAGGAAGCTCGTCTGGAGTCCCGACTCCAGCGCATGGAGGCCGTCGCCTCCCCTGCCGTCGCTGCCCCTGCCATCGCCTCTGTGGCCGTCGCCTCCCCCGCCGCATCTACCTCATCATCGTAAGGGAAGAAGAAGCGTCGGAACAAGAAAAACAAGGGTCAACAGCAGCAACAGCAGCCGTCGACCGGGTCTGGCGGTGGCGGCTCGGTCTGCCACAACTGTGGCCAGCCCGGGCACGGGTGGTACATGTACCCTCTACCAACGGACGAGGCGCGCGTCATCACCAGCATGCGTTGCCAGTGCGAGCACCGTCTCGCCTCTGCCATCGTAGCTGTTGCCGGCTCTGACACCTCGGCCTTGTCCAACACCAGCGGTAGCGAGCAGCGGCAGCCGCGAGCAGCAGTAGCAACGCGGCGATAACAATACTAGCACTATAGCAACAGCAATAGCATTGCAGCAACAGCAGCAGTAACGGCCACGTCGGTAGTAGTGCTACACAGCAACGACCACGTTTGTTGTGCTTTGGAGTAGTGCTACGCGGAACTATTGTGTAACCATGTAGTTTCTGCGTAGCTGCGCAGATTCTACACAGCTGCGCAACTGAGCAGCCACGAAAGGGGGTGACGAGGTCCCCCGTACTTTTTTCATTAAGGAGTCCACATGACTCCCACCAACCAAAAAACAATGCTGGCAAGAAATACGCCAGCGGAAAAAAGCTAGCATTTTTTTGCTAGCGTAAAAAACGGTGATGTCATTGTCAGTTGTGCTGACGTCAGCAATTTTGGGGTCAAAACGTCATTTTTTCTAAATATTTCAAATCCTAAAGAAACGGTTTTGGTTTCTTGTTCGGAGCGTTTTTTATATTCAGCCCCCATATTGAGCGCTAACATGGCTCCGATCGGTGACAAGGACAAAGGACCACCTAATCCCTCCTCCTCCTCCTCAAGGGTCCTCAGCCCACGCTCACAGGCTATTGAGGACTTGCAGAGTCAGTAGGATGAGATAAGTTGCCTACAGCAGCAGCAGACTGACGCCATCTGCATGCTCACTAATCTTCTTCGGAGTCAGTCCACGGTCCCATAGCAGACCTCCGGGGGGGTCGGCGATGTCACACCTTCTACACAGCAGTCAGCATCGACACCGAGGAGAGCGGCAGGACAGGAACCGCCACTTCTTGATCCTTTGGAGGAGGACCCTGGCATGCCAGGCATGGATGATGATACTTCCGAGAGGGAGATTTGCTCACTTCAGGAGTGTCTCCGCCAGCTCCATACGTGTTCGGGTTCCATGTTCCCCGAGATCCAATCCTTGTGTGAGCCCTACCTTGACAACTTTCTCCATCACGATGTCTTTCCCATCCCTCGTCTTTCCCAGCCTGTGGTTGCTCTCCTTACGGAGCGGCAACCTAAGGACTTCGAGACACCACCCCCACGATATGTTAGCGAGGACGAATTTGATTACTGGGAGACCCTTTTCCATGTCTGGGCCACTTTAGAGGGTGTTTGGCCCTACTACCAGAGTCAGTACCAGATTATGGACCGTGCTCAGGTGCTGACAACAGCTTAAGCGATGTGCGAACACCTTTACACCATGCCGCGCGAGACTGTCATGGACTTTTGTCTTTTCCCTGGAGAGGACGGCACAGGCGTGGGTGCTGACCCACGTCAAGGCTGGGAGCTGGCATTGTCTTTGCTTGCTGCAAAGAGGCACGCCACCCGTGCGGCTCACATGTGTGCCTTCCATTCCCTTTATCAGGGACCTACCGAGTCCGTGGTCGATTAATGGTGGTGCGCCATGCGCATCTACACGCGCCTTGGGACCTCGGGAGGTACACAACTATGGGCGTTTCGCACGATCATGATCGGCGTCTGTCTTGAGCACATAGGCATCTTCTCGGGGTACAGTGACACCGTGCTCAAGCCCTTCTCCACCTCCTTCAGCTTCTTCCTTGGGCGCATCAGCTTTTCCTCCGGGGTGATTTCCGCCCGTGAGGCAGCCGTTGCCCATCAGGAGCGTTCACTTGCTACACCGGTGACCGCTTCACCACCGACGCCTCTCTCGCAGTTCCCTCCTCCATTCTCTGGCACGCCCTCCTCTTTCCCTTCCACCCCGGCTACCTCGACACAGACGTAGGGTGTGGCGGTAGCAGGACAGGGGAAGAAGGGAAAAAGAAGCGTGGCTCGGGCCTGCAGCAGTCACAGAAGCAGCAGTCATCAAGCGGTAGCAGTGGACGTACTGTTCACTGCTACAACTGTGGATGCACTCACCGCTACACTGAGTGCAAGTAGCTGCTCGACTGAGGGCGGATCACTTGCGGTCTTGAGGCTGCACACCCACAACGGTCTGCATCGAGCAACACAGCCTCTGGTCCCGCGGCAACCACGACCGCAGTTGTTCTCGCTTCTTCACCGGCAAGCAGCGGAGACCCAGACCCCCGTGACCACACCATTGCCAAGCTCCATGAGCTCCGGGCTCTTCGCTCTCAGGGAGGTGCGAGTGTGTCGTCACAGCCAGGTGTTTCACAGACAGTCTGCTTGTCTGTTCTCGTATCTCGTGATGACTTGTGTGGGAGAGCACAGCTGGCATGTGATGATGATGGGCCTGGCAGTACAGGTTGGATTTCTGAATCTCACTTGTGTGCCCTTCGTCGTTCTCCCTCCTCTGTTGCCAAATGCCCGTCTGCAACCAGGTGTTCTATTGCCTCTTGCATAGTGACGTCCTCCAGACGTGATTCGGGTGGTACTTGGATCATCGATTTTGCTGCCACTCACCACATGACTTGTCACCGTAGTGACTTTGTTATACTCGGTCCTGTGGCGTCTGCTCATTCCGTTCGCACAGGCTCTGGTCAGTCCTTGCATGTTCAGGGTGTTGGGGTTGTGCGCTTTGATGGCTCGTCTGGCCCCTTGTATCTTTGCGACGTGCTTCTTGTGCCTGACCTTGAGCTCAGCTTGCTCTCTGTGCGTGCCTACACTATGATGGGACTCTCTCTGGAGCACACTTGAGACTCCGTGACAATGACTGCTCTTGATACTCACACTATTTTTCTTCATGCCTCTGTTGTGGATGATCTATATCGTGTTCCTCAGACCTCTTCTTCTCTTTGCTCCCCTTCCCCTCCTGCTTGTGTGTTTGTTAGTGGTGTCTTGTCTGCTGAGTACAAGAGCCTACTACATCAACGTCTCTGTCATGTGGGCTCTGACACTGTGTCGAAGCTCATTAGGACATAGCCCGCACTCGGTCTTGACGTGGCCTCTTTTGAGAAGCCGCCCAAGACCGATTGTGTGTTCTGCACTCAGGGTAAGATGCATCATTGTACCTACCTTGACTCTCGTTCTTGAGACCTTCGTCCTCTCGAGCTGATCCATTCGGATCTTCTCGGTCCTCTCCTTGTCAAGTCCTTGTCCAATCGAGGCCGATACGTCCTGACCCTGACTGATGACTTCACCCGGATGCAGTGGGTCTACAGCCTGTGCCAGAAGAGTGATGCCACTCTAGCGGTTCGTCTTTGGCTAGTGATGGCTAAGCGTCAGTCTTGCCACTCGCAACATACCTTGCGCTCAGACTGCAGCGGCAAGTTTCTTGGCGAGATGGACAGTTTCTTTGCCGAGCGCGGGATTTTTCACCAGGTCTCTACCCCTGCCACTCCTCAATAGATTGGTATCTCTGAGCGGTGGAATCGCACCATGGAGGATGTGGTTTGTGTTATGCGGTCTAAGTGCGGTCTCCCGGAATCCTTCGCCTTTGAAGGATTTGCCTACATGACGTGGGTCTGGAACCGCCTCCTACACGGTCCTCTTCCGGACCACGTTACACCGTACAAGCTCTGGTTTGGCCACCGTCCCGATCTGCATCTTGCTCGCGTCAACGTCTGAGTGCCTTTAGTGTGGTACACTAAGGATGAGCAGGGGTCCAAGCTCTCTCCGCGGGGTTGCTTGTGTGCCTTCGTTGACATCTCCCCGTAGTCAAAGGCCTGTCGTTTTTGGGACCGCGACCGTCGTCGCATTGTTGAGTCCCGCGACGCGCTTGTCTTTGAGTCCCTCACCTACCACGACCTGATCTCGATTGTGTCGATGTCTGTCACACACATTCCTACGTGTGAGGTTTCTCGACGCATGGGGGAGTCTGAGCCTACGAGCACCTCTCACCTAGCTGATGTGTCTATTTGAGCCACCTCTACTTCTTGGTTTCCGGCTCTTGATGACCCGAAGAAATCGCTGTCGTCCCAGAGACCTCTCCCGCCTAGCCTGTCTCCTCGCCTGCGCCCTCGCACCCCACAGACACCCATGATGTTGTCCCTCTGTCCACCGGTACTCCTGTCTCCATGGGTGGTCCTATTGCCACACCTAGTCCTGCGTCTCCCATTGGTTCACCAGCCTCTCCTCCCACCACATCACCTGCCCCTGTGCCAAAGTCCTCACAGGATTCGGCCATGCCTTTCTTTAAGCCTATGGTCAGTCTTTCGAGCCCAGGCTACTCGCGTAGGCGCGGTGGTCGTCTTCGACCGTTGGGCTCCGGGTCCCAGTGAGTAACAAGTCTCGCACCGAGGCGCTCCACTGGCAGCGTTGCGAGTGGCGATCCCGGCACAAAGGAACCGGCCTGAGTGTCCATACAGTTCACACAGAGGTGATCCAGCGTGTCCTGTAGGATACGATCTGGTCACCCACGAGTTTCGTACCGCTTGTGATGCAGCAGTTGACCTAGTGGTCATCAGGCCCATTTCTGAGGCTTGTGTACTCGCCACTCAGAGCTCTCCCTCATTGGCGCCTTATCCGGGCACACTGAGGGATGCCCTCTCATCTGAGGATGCCGATCCTTGGTGTACTGCCTGCGAAGATGAGCTTTGTGCCACCCGAGAGCACGGAGTTTACGAGCCAGTTGACCTTCCACCTAGGAGGAAGGTGATTCAGGTCAAGTGGGCCTTTTGCAAGAAGGGAAGCCGGATGCCTCACTGCAATGCCACAAGGCTCGCTTGGTCGTCAAGGGGTACTCTAAGATCGAGGGTGTTGATTACACTAACACCTTTGCCCCTGTTGGCTGTATGACCTCAACTCATGCTCTGTTCGGTGTGGTGGCTCAGCATGACTGGAACTGCACCAGATGGATGTGAACAATGCGTTCCTCCATGGCTCTCTGGATGAGGAGATTTAGGTGGCCCAGCCACCAGGCTTTAAGGATGGTGACAAGGTCTGGCAAGTCCTTGTACTGACTCAAGTAGTCTCCTCGGTGCTGGAACCAGGAGATCACATGCACTCTGACTCGTGCGGGATATGTACAGAGGGAGGCAGATCCCTCTCTCTTCATCCGACAGTCTGAGCGGTTCACCACCATCTTGGTTTATGTGGATGACCTCCTGATCGTGTTTCTCTCCATGGAGGCCGTAAAGGAGGCCAAGGCGGTCCTCCAGACTGCCTATAGGATGAAGGACCTTGGTCCTGCAGCGGTGTTTCTTGACATCAAGAGTATACGAGACCGCAGACATCGGACGCTTCTGTTGCATGAGGCTAGATACGCAGGCGTTGTGGGGAGCGCTTCAGTGACCTCCTTGGCACAGTGCCCATGGCCTCCACACCTCTCACACCTGACGTTCAGGATGCCCTAAAGGTGGACAATCCCACACAGCTAGGGGAGACAGTGGATGTGACCTTGTACCTCCGCCTCATCGGATCTTTGATGTACGTGGCCACTACCACACGCCCCGACATCGCTTTTCCCATCAACCTCCCTATACCGTTTTCACACGCTCCACGTGCAAGAGCCCTCCAGGCGGTTGTGCGAGTGGTGCGATACGTGGTTTCCACGCCGTACCTTGGACTCTGCTTTCGCCGGCAGTGCTCGGTGGTTCTTGACGGCTACACTGACTTGACTAGGCCTAAAGCCTAGATGGACGCAGTCGTACCGGTTACGTGTTCCTGCTTAGTGGTACCACTGTGTCTTGGCACAGTGGGAAGCAAGGTTACATTGCACGTAACTCCTCAAAGACAGAGTATGTTGCTCTAGGGGCAGGGGTTGTTGAGGTAGTGTGACTACATCGCTTGTTCCTTGAGCTCGGTTACTCAGTGCCCGCCATTATGCTTTGCTGTGACAACCAGAATTCTCTTGCCATTATGGAGAAATCTGGTGTCTTTCATGCTCGCACGGAGCACATTGCGGTTGAGCATCCCTTGATGCGTGATCTGCTGGAGTGAAACGTGATCTCTGCCATATGGGTCGACACTGACATGCAGGGTGCTGACTTCTTTACGAAGGCAGTGGCGCACGGGAAGTTACTCGTGGCCATTTGTTTTGTTGGCTTTGTCCCTTGCCTCAGAGTGGTTAAGTGCAGTGTGTCTGCACTCGTCCTTGCACTCGTTTCAGTGTTGCACGTGCATGGACATGCGTACCATCGGGTCATGGGGGAGTGTTGTGATTTGTGACGTTCCTGTCGTACAGTTACTGTGACCACTTAGCTGTGTCCATACTCATGTAGATCCTTCATGCGGACCTAGGTGGCATCGGGGCGTCGTCTGACGGTGGACTACCTGCTTGGAGCTGATCGACAGTCGCCCCAGAGTCCTTGATGATGTCTGGGACCTTCTGTAGTTCTCTACAGCTTGTAGTATTTTACAGGTGGACTAGCCGTGGGCACGATTTGCATGTTTTGCATAGTGTGTCCACCGCTTGTTGCCAGATGCATGCATGTAGCCAGTCGTAGTGTCCAGCTTGACATTCTGCATGTGTAGGTTCTGACGACATAGCGTTCTGACTTGTCTGCGCTGAGTTACGGCCAAAACAGTGGTTTTGGGCCGGTTTTAGGACCGATCTTGCACTACTGTGTGAGACACCCGCCGTGCGCCGGGACAGGTACTTATGCCATGGACCTGTCATTTGTCATTTCTCTCTACAAATACTATTGAAGCATTCTGACACTTTGCCTTGTGTCGCCTAGCCAGTCCCTTGCTATTGTGTGCACGACTTGTGACTGTCATCACCTTCTGACCAGGCACTGACGCCTAGTCAGCGGCAATATTGCTAGGAAGCTTCCACGCATCTTCTCAGCTCCACCATGGAAGAATAGCCTGTTGGTGATAGTTGTGACACACGCAAGTGCCCTCTTGCCTTTACACACACACACACCTCATCACTAGAGGTGATTGATCTTAACTGAGGCTCCTTGGTGCAAGACTTTGACGCAGCATGCGACGCACAATGGTGGTGACACTATCAAGTTGCCCAGTGGTGACCACAGCACCAACGTCATCCTCACGACGAGCCTTAGCTTAATGATGACTCTACATGACAAACATGGGGGATACAATTATAGGAGTGCATGATTGTGATGTGACATGATTCTTGCACACATGCATGCTTTCAGTGTAGTGAACCGGGTTGCTGATCCCTCGGGACCACACGTCCGGTTTACACCGGCGTGTGAGAAACCACCTAGAGCTCGTTTGCTCCAGGGGGAGGTTTGTTTTTTGGGTGGCGTCCGGGCCCCACGTGGAGTGACTTGCATGGGTGGCCTGGTCAACCGGTACTTACCACTTTGCTTGCTTGTTACTCCTAACTCGTTACTCTTCTACTCTCTAAGTGAGCTTGCCCCCGATCCATGGTATCATCCCATCACTTTCTTGCTTACTAGCTTGCTTGCTTGCTTAGCAACCTAAGCTACCTACTGGTATCAGAGCAAGAGAACTTCTTCCTCCTCGCGACCATCCTGAGACCTCGTCGGGTTACTCTTACGCGTCGGGTGATCCCGCGCAAGTATCACATTCTCGACTATGGCGGGTAGAAGACCACAACAGTAGCTACTATCCCTTGCAGCCACACATATAGCACCCATGGATCACGTTGTGCTCCTCTGTCATGCACAGGATACGCACGTCTTTGTAGTCGTTCCCTCACACCCTGCCGAGCTTCGGCCTCCGCATGCACATCGGTGCTACAGCGTGGTGACTCCCATTTCCCAGCAGCCGTGCGTACACACTCTTTGCAGTAGCACGTGCAACACCTGTACTCTACGTGGTGCGTTTGTCTCATGCTCCACTACTCCCACGGCATCAGCTCCCCTCCGCCGCCATCCACCGTTCTCTGCCGTGCTCCAACTTCCGCACACACGCCGGCCACATGGTACCACTAACTGCCGTCTCTGTTTCTCATCAGTTTCGCGTGCGCATTCTCACAGCTCCACACATTGCACCCACACTCTGTGTGGTGCACCAATCTCATGCACGGGGCTTGCCTCGTACACTACTATGTCCATGGAGCTAGGGTCTCTTCACCTCCGCCCTCCTACTTCACCGGCCGTCCCTCAAACTCGGCACGCACTACTCACGGCATTGGCACATCAGCTATCCTTGGCTCGCCTGCAGAGCATGCAAACTTATTAGTGGTGGTGACGAACCTTGCTACAGCGGACTCTCTCGCTCCAACAACCTCAACCACAGAAACTGAAGCTCGCCCCCGTGCACATCTCATTACCTCAGGCAGCCCTCTGGGCAGCCAAGAACTCTGTGCACCGGCGTCCCCGCCTGTAACCAAACCCATCTCCATGTTGCCCACGGCAGCGCATGAACGTGCGCGCATTGTTGAAGAGCTCGCATATTCGAGGAGAGGGCGGAGAGGGAGGTGTGGTCGAGGGTTCATCGTAACAGCCCGGGGTATCACCTTGGTGAGGAATTGGACCCTGTAGACTTCTACGAGTGGGAAGATGCCAGGATCTACGCCGCGCACTGTCAGTCAACCGCCGACGACTCCCCGACAGCATAGAGTTAACCAGCCACGGCGCCACCGTGTGATCATCGACCACTTCAATCACCGGTAAGCCCACCTATTGCCCATAGAAAACGTCAGCAAAGTTACAATGCTGCTCCATGTGGCACATCACCAACCTCTATGGGAGCAGCATCCCGGGCACCTGCTTCACGCGGTGCCGCATCACCAGTAGCATCAGCTGTAGAATCGGCTTCTTCTTCATCTCCTGATGTTCTGTCTACCCTACAGGCTGCACTCGTGTCTAGTACTATTGTTGCCGCCACGTTTGCAGCCACCACACGTGCTGCACGTGCACCAGCAAGCACTGCCACTGGTAGAGCCATTGAGACCTACACTACGGCTGCAGTAGATCAGGGACCTCTGGTGGCTGCTGCCGTCAACTTAGTAACCCAGATTGCTGCCGCAGCAGACACACTCGCATCAGCAGTAGTTGCAACGGCCACGGCGCTCTCCAGTGCCGTCATCTCCATTCACATCTCCACTACACAAGCTTCATCCTTGCCCTCCTCTTCATCTTTAGCAACTCATCACATTCATCTATTGGTCACGACTTCTACAGCCATCTCCACCCTGTCAGCTGCAACGCTGATAGGAGTAGCCTGTCTCATCGTCTTTGCATCAGCCTTTGTTGCAGTTGTCGCTTCCTCAGCTGTAACTGCTCTACCGCCGATGTTCGCATTGCACCGCTGTGCTTGGTGAGCCTGGTTCCTCCCTGTCTTCTTGCCATTACTGCATTGGCTTGTTTGTGCATCCAAGTTGTTGCCTTGCAGTGAAATCCTGACGCACTCATCACACATTTCCCGCGTCCACTGGTGCAGGGGAAACTCTGTCAAAATTTTCTCGGCAGGATCAAGCTACTTACAACATGCCAGTTGACGATGACTAATACACAGAATTGCAGGCTGAGCTGTAGCTTGAGCGCACTACTCTACAAGCTGCCCTCACTACTCAGCACGTTGCTGAGGAGAAGCTGTGCACTGAGCAAGCTGACCAAGAAGCCTTTGCAGATCACATTGCTGACTTGGTCATTAACGGCCTCTAGCCCACATTGCGCAGTACTTCATCTGCCGACATTGCTACTGCATTCTCCACCTCACTTGCTTCCGCATCTGCCACCACTGGCTCATCTACCTCTAACCCGCTTGCGGTCGCCGCCGCCGCTGGTACAGCCGCAGCCAAAGCACTTGCCCCATCAGTGCAATGCAAACCTGACTTTGAATCCAATCCACATCACTTCACCTCCAATCTCACCTTCCATTCTTGGGAGGTTCGTTTCAGTGCCTGGGCGTAGGGGGAACAGCTCTGGTAATACTACCATGAACCCAATCCCTCTGCCACCCCACCGTTCGTGCCAATTGAGTCCAAGTCTGCCCGTGCTGTCCATTCCCTCATTCGTGCTGGACCCAACGATCTCACTGATGAAGTACAGTCCTACAAAACCGACACTGCATGCTGCACCGCTGCTGACCCAGTTGGTGCTTACGTACTGATCAAGCGGCGCACGACAGTGACTGGACATGCAGCTCAGAGCGTCCTCACTGTCCAGTTCAACATGTTGTCCATGCGTGCTGACAAGACTACCGAAGCCTATTGGGCTCGCAGTCTGCAATTGCTGCGTGACCTCGGGAAGGCCGCTCCTGGTCAGCTCCTTGCTGTCCTTTCCATTGTCAACGGCCTCATCCCGGAACTCAGTGACATCTTCCAAGAGGTGAAGGCCACTTAGCTCAAACGTCTGGCTGCCATTCTTGTCCCCGCTGATGCACCGCCTGGCACTAGTGCCTTGTGGGAGTTCACCTCCCAACATCTAACAGATTGGTGGAGCTCACTACAGAACAAACGCATTCATCGCGCCGCAGTTGCAGCAGCTGCCATCGCACTCCCTTCTTCCCCTTCTTCTGCCTCTGCATCCTCCTCCACCACCACTTTGACCACGACAGCCACATCTCTCGCTTCCCAAGTGGATGGTCAGGGTGGGGGGGTGGTAAAGGTAAAGGCCGAGGGGGTACCTCTGGTAGTGGTGGGCAAGGAAGAGGTGGCAAGGGCCACGGCTCCGATGGTGTCGCATCTTCATCTCCCTCCTCCAGCACTATCACATAATGGAATTGCAGTGCCACCGGTCATGCGGCGCCCAAGTGCCCGGTGCCCCCTGATGATGCACGCCTTGCCTCACCCATGCGTGCACATTTGGCACGCTCCACAGGGTCGGGTGGTGGCCCTGCGCGCTCCTCAACCTCCACACGGTCTGGTGGTGACTCTGCGCTCTCCTCTTCCTCCTCTTCTACCGCCGCTACCTACAGCACTACCCTGACTTCACCGCCTCCGCCCGCTCCCCGGGGTTGGCCCTCTGGGTTTGGCGGACCTGTCTACTCTTGGCCCCCGTCTGGCTTCTAATCTCCTCCGCCATGGACGTCATCCACTCACATCTCCCAGCGCCCCTCGTCTGGCGTACTCATCACTGGGTCGTCTGAGGACGCCCGCCAGCTTGACTCTGCTCTCTTCCATGCCGTCCACCAGCGCCATCTCCGTGATCAGGGAGGTGAGAGTGTGCGTTCGATTGAGGGGGGCTCACGTGTGCCGTTGATTTGTCTCTTTGTGGTCCGTCATACGGTCATGTTCAGGGCTATCCCCCAATTGACGTCCCGTGGATTGAGCAGTGGCAGTCCTACAGTTTGCCTTGTTACTTTGCTGCCTGTGGTCAGCTCCTTCCTCCTCGCTCTGCCATTGCCGATGTGAGTCGTGACCCTGTCTCTGTACGCGTGACAGGTGTCTTCTTGATCCTTTATTCAGGTGCCACCCACCACATGACCTCTTGTCGTTCCTCGTTCGTTTCTCTTGGTCCTATTGGCTGTGTTTGCTTTGTCCGCACCGGCTGTGGCCAGCTCTTACCTGTCCAAGGTGTTGGGGTTGTTCGTTTTGTTGGCCCTTGGGGGAACTCTTTCTGCGTGACGTTCTATACTTCCACGCTCTTGAGCTCAGTCTGGTGTCTGTTACAACAATCGACGACCACGACATGGACTTCTCCAACCGCAGCATTACGTCTGTTTACATCACACCACGGGCCGTGTCCTACTGTGTGGTACTCATTGTGACCGTTTGTTCCGTGTGTCCTCGTTTGCACCGCATCCCGCCTCGTCTGCTCTTGTTCACGTGGCCCGCTCTCTCACTTTGGTACATGCATAGTTGCTCCATCGCCGCCTCTGCCACAGTCACACTGCTGCCATTTATAGTTTGCTCCGGGACAAGCCCACTCATGGTCTTGATGCCGACACGTTCTCTGCCCCTTGCCCTACTGACTCTCTTGATTGTGCCCAGGGAAAAATGCATCGTTCCCCTTTTTCCACGTCGGAGTCCCGCACGTCTCACCCTCTTGATCATTTGCATGCATACGTCATGGGACCCCTTGTCCATGATGCTCTCGGGGGGGTTGGCCGCTATGTCCTCTGTCTTACGGATGACTTTTCCCACATGCGCAGGGTCTTTGCCCTTCTAAAAAAAGTGATGTTTGTCCCACTTTGGAGTCCTGGCTGCCCCAGGCCGAACTGGCCTGTGGTCGCCGTGTGAAATCTTTTCGCTCTGATTATGGTGGAGAGTTCATGGGTCCCACTACCCATTTCTTGACGTCTCGCGGGGTGTGTATGGAACCTTCGGCTCCTTACACACCCAACAAAATGGCATCTGTGAACGCTAGAATCACACCCTTGCTGATGGTGTCCTTACTTTCCTCAGTGAGTCCTCTCTCTCCCACTTATTCTCCTTCGAGGCCATGTCCTGCATGACCTCGGTGTGGAACTGTGTTCCCCACGGTCCCCTCCCTTGTCACGTCTCCCCCTTTGAGCGCTGGTATGGTCGTCGTGCTAACCTCCCTTTGGCTCATGTCTAGGGTTGCGTCACTGTCGTCTTGCTGCCAAAGGAATTTCGTGACAACAAATTGAGCCCTCGCGCTCATCTTTATACCTTCCTTAGAGTCCCTTCCATGTCCAAAGCATAGCGTTCTGGGACCCTGACCGCTCTCGCGTCATTGAGTTGCGTGAGGCACTCTTCTTCGAGGACGTCTTCCCTCGTGACCTGTCCCATGTCCCTCCTCTTTCCTCCCTCTCCTCGCTCTGTCGGCTTGGGGAGGATATGTCTGTTCCAGCCTCCAATCTCCGTGCGTCATCCTCTCCTTCTCACACGGCATCCCCTGCTATCACTACCACGGACATTGAGGATGAGGACTTCTCTTCCTCAAAGTCCTCGTCCTCCCATGCCTCTTCTAAGTCGGCTGCATCACAGTCTTGGTCAGATTCCGTGCCGTCCTTGCCATCCACTGGCAGTCCCAAGCCATCGTTGTCCGCTGGCAGTCTAGAGTTCTCACACTCGGTACCCACTCCAACGCAGTCCCCTGTCCATTCTACTCCCAACTCATCTCTTGAATCTGAGTCCAATCCGGTGATTGACGCCACTGGAGGTGAAGCACCTCAGGCTCCGGTTTCCGGCCCTGAGCCCTACACTCGTGGGGGTAGACTACGTGCTCTTCAATCCTCTCATACCTCTTAGTCCTCTCGTGGGTGCTTCAGCTCCTCTGGGACTCTGGCTGAGTCTGTTCCTATTGGCTCGTCCAGAGTCTCTCAGTCCACTCAGCGGGTCACGCGCTCCAGCGCCTCATCCTCCACAGTTGCCCCCTCAGTTCAACCCACTGGCCTGAATGCACTTGGCCTGTACGTGAGTGTCGCGTATCCCAACTCAGCAGTTGGCTACACTCTGGTAGCCCATGAGTTCCACAGTGCTCTCGAGTTCTCCGTCGCCGGTTATGTTGCCGCGTGCTTCGTGGCCTCTGGCCTTCTTACTCTCCCCCATAAGCCTACCACTGTCCGGCAGGCTCGTGAGGCAGCTAACGCTGACCTCTGGGAGAAGGCCATGCATGAGGACCTCACACCCTCTAGGAGCATAGAGTCTTTGAGCTCGTGGACCTCCCAGCAGGCCGGAAGGCAGTCTCTGCCCAGTTGGTCCTTCGGCGCAAGCTGAAGCCCGATGGGACAATCGACTAGTACAAGGCTCATTTCACAGCGAAGGGTTTCTCCTAGATTTGTGTGATTGACTTTAATAAGGCCTTTGCAGTGGTCGGGAGGTACACCACTGCTCGAGCACTGTTGAGTCTTGTTTTACCCAGCACGACTGGGAACTGGAGCTGATGGATGTCAACAACACCTTCCTGCATGGGAAGCTTGACGAGGAAACCTACATGGTCCAGCCACCGGGCTTCACCGATGGCACAAAGAAGGTCCGACGACTGCGCAAGGCCCTCTATGGGCTCAAGCAGTCACCGCTTTGCTGGAACATGGAGATCTCCTCGACTCTTGAGCGGAGAGATTGCTATCGCAGCATGGTTGATCTTGCACTCTTCTTGATTGCCCCATCAAAGCCATTCGTGGCCATTCTTGTCTACGTCAATGACTTGCTCATTGCCTCACCCAATCGCGCAGATGTCCAATCACTGAAGAACCTACTACACTCTGCGTAAAAGATGACGGACCTAGGTCCTTCACGGGTGTTCCTGGGAATGGAGCTTGAGCGTGATCGCGAGCGTCGCACCCTGATCGTGCATCAGGCTGCATACATCCGCACACTAGGGAAGCACTTTGCCCCCCTACTTGCTGACGTCCCCACCGCATCCAAACCAATGACTCCAGCAGATCAGCGCCTGCTGAAATCACTCAATTCGGCACAGCTTGGGAAGATTGTTGATGTCACCGACTATCTCTGTGTAGTCGGCTCCTTCATGTTCCTCGCTACCACTCGGGCCGACGTGGCCTTCTCGGTCAACTTCCTGGCCCAATTCTCCCAACAGCCTTGCCAGAAATACCTCAAGGCTGTACTGCGCGTTGTCCGCTATGCGTTTTCCAGTACACGTGTAGGACTGTGCTACCGTGCTTAGCCCTCTCCGGTGGTAGACGGATACAGAGACAATGACTGGACGCATGACACGTGTGAACCGAGGGGTGCCAGGCTTGACGGTCACACGCCAAGCCCTTAGGATAAGCCTCCCACCCTCGACCCCTTGGTGAGTGGGCCAACCCTTGAGATGTCGCATGACCCTCTCCTAGCAGCAAGACCGCTGTTAGTGACTGAGGTTCCCGCCGTACGACCCTCATGGTGGCGTTTGCACCAAGGTATGCTGCGGAAGACTTGTAGGATCGAATGGACGTGTACAAGGTAATGCTTGGAGAGCAAGAATACTTAGGCAAGGAATGAACCCTTAGACTTGGTAGATCATTACAGAACAATGTACAAAGTCTCTGGGTAAGATTGGCATGCCTAGAACAATCCCTATGCTTCCTTATGTACCAGTCCCTATGAGCAAGCCAAAATCTCCTTGGCGCTCTGAAGCCCTCTATCAAGGTGCACTCATTCAAATAACACATGCATCTTATATTATGTGCTGTGAGCTTTCCAACACACCAAAGATTGCATCAATCCGTGAAGAAACAGCTAAGTTATGGCCGTTTGAGTGCTCTACGCATGACGGCCACTGGCAGCATCACCGGCGGAGGTCACGGCCGCCCAAAGTGCCCTTGCTTGCGAATGCAGCTCCAGACGCCATCCCGAAGTGCCCATGGACTCCAATGAACCTTGCCTCATTGGCTAAGCGTCCATCCAGGGGCCCTTTGGCTGCAGTGGGCGAGAAATTTGCTCCGCCTCGTTAGGGCTGAACCGGTGCTCCCGTTCCTTTAGCCAGACGCGCACCAACCAACTTTGCCCAGCCGTATCTTTCTCGTCCTTGCACCAAATGACCCGGTTCTTAGGCCAAACCTACACGGTTTTTCAGGTACAATACAATCATGGCCTTGAACAAGGTGTTTGATGCCATCAGAATGATGAAAATACCGCCTCGACCTGCGGGTCCCATAACATTACCCCCTCCCCCTCCAAGGCAAGCCGTCCCGGTGTGCTCCCGACAGACTCGGAAGACATAATCCGCACCACCGCTCTGGGTGTGGGGATCTAGTAGTTGTGCATTCACAGGTATCTGCCACCCTTTGCCATTCCAGCAATGTGCAGAATGAGCCTCACATGCGTCCAACCCGCCACCAACACCGGTGGAGGAGCCGTTCCCGCAACTACAGTTGTTACGATCCAGTAGCACCTTCATCCACCAAGAACCCCCTTGGCCTTCCAGTGCTTGTCCGCTAGTCCCAGCATCCACTGTTGCATCATGAGGAGGGGCATGACCCTCTCCTAGCAATCAAACCACTACTAGTGACCGAGGTTACCGCCACGCAACGTCTCATCCTTAGTCGCCGATGTGGCGAAGTGAGATCCCGTCCCCTTCACGACCACAAGATTGCAAAACCAATCCGGTTCCGGACTCCAGGCATGCAACCAGCCCCAGCCAATGAAGACAACGTAGACATCCATTGAGCACGTACAAAGAACACAAAGCACGCAATACCTCCCACATGGATAGGTTGCTTGACAAGAGGTCTGTTGCATGCCACCAATATGGACATCTGCCACACCAACGATGCCCCATCCAAGGTGCAATGCCAGTCCCCTCCTTGCGATCAAGTTGTCATAGAAGCTATAACCCACGGTGCCAACTAGTAGACCATGCAGCTTCCTCCGACCCTTGGAAACCCAAAACGAGAATCCCAAGGACCACCCCTAGGGAAACCCCTAGAACTGTCAGGCTCTCCTTCAACCCGCAATAGCGAATAAACAGCACCATAGTAGGCATAACGCCGTTCCGACCTGGTGCTGATTTTGTGGGTGAAGAATGTACATCAGTGAGAAACCTGTCCCTCACTGTTGCTGCCCAATTTCCTGCTTTGCCTTGAGCTTGGGGCACTCCTTCCTGCGATGACCCTCCTCGCCGTAGTACCAACACTAAGCCCTTGGTCCCCGTTGCCTGACCAAGCCTCGTTGCTCCCCTCGGATCACGTCCACTTCCATGGGCACAACCTGATCTGGCTACTCCACCCAAGATTGTAATGCAAATCTGCTCCTGTTTGCATTGTAGTCGACCGCATCGAAGTGTTCTGTAGCCGAAACCAGCTCTGCAAATGTCCGCAATCCGAGCAGCGCAAGTTCACGTTGGACGTGTCGCTTCAAGCCGTCATGGTAGCCGTCCTACGCCTCCGCGTCCGAGAGCTCGTCCATCTATGGTGCCAAAGCCATGAAGTGTGTAGTGTAGTCCTGGACCAATCCGCCTTGCTTGACGTGCTTGATCTTGTCGCGTGCAACCCGGCTGCCGTTGAGGAGGTCAAAACGCGCCTGGAGCATTGTCTCGAACTGCTCCAACGTCTTTGGCTTCTCCGTCAACGCCCACGCACCAAGCTGCACCTCCCGCCCCAGCGGTAGACTCAATAGTGGCTAATGGTGTGCTCCGTGTCCCAGCCCGTCTAGCAACCCAGCGGCGTTCCGCCGGCACAATGCCGACAACCACTGTAGCGCCATTCCCCAAAGCAACATAGGTGCATACTCCAGATTCGTGGCATCTTCTCTCATGGGAACACCCAACGACGTGAAGTACAAGTTCACCATGAAGAGCCACTCGCACGCATTTCCTTTGCCGGTGTAGAACTCCGGCAACTTCGGCTTGGGCCACCGAAAGGCAGGTGCGGATGCCAATGCGACACCCTCCAACGCACTGCTCCCTTGGCAGACGCACCTCGCCTCAACCTCCGCACGCAGCTGCTGGTTCTCTTGACGCACCTCATCAAGAGCACGCCTGATCTCCTCCATGAGAAAATCCTGGTCAAATGCCGCTGCCACCATGGTTCCGGTTGTGACGAAAAACAAATTCCGGCCAAACGCAGTTGTGGCAGATCCGCTACCTCTCTTGGGTCCACCAAAACCGGAGCGAGCGTCCACGTGCTCTGATACCAAATGTGAACGGAGGGGCGCCCGGCATGACGGTCACACGCTGAGCCCTTGGGATAAACCTGCCACCCTTGACCCCTTCGTGTGTGGGCCAACCCTTGAGATGTCGCACGATCCTCTCCTAGCAGCAAGATCAATGCTAGTGACCGAGGCTCCCGCCCTTGCGACCCTCCCAACGACGTTTGCACCAAGGTGCGCTGTGGAAGACTTGTAGGGTCAAATAGACGTGTATAACGCAATAATTGGAAAACAAGGATATCTGGGCAAGGAGTGAACCCTTAGACTTGATAGATCAGTACAATACAATATACAGAGTTTCTGGGTAAGATTGGCGTGCCTAGAACAATCCTTAGGCTTCCTTAGGTACCAGCCCCTATGAGTGAGCCGAAAGCTCCTGAGTGCTCCGAAGCCCTCTATCAAGGTACACTCATGAAAATAACATATGCATCTTATAGTGCGCGCCGCGAGCTATCAACGCACCAAAGAACGCCTCAAACCGTGAAGAAACGGCTAAGTTATGGCTGTTTGAGTTCTCCACACGGAGGTCACGGCCGCCCGAAGCGCCCTTGCTTGCGAATATAGCTCCAGCCGCCATCCTGAAGCGCCCATGGACTCCAATGAACCTTGCCTCATTGGCTAAGCGTCCATGCAGGGGTGCTTTGGCTGCAGTGGACGAGAAAGTCGCTCCGCCTTGTTGGGGTCAAACCAGTGCTCCCGTCCATTTTCCGGACGCGCACCACCCAACTTTGCCCGGCCGTATCTTTCTTTTCCTTGTACCGAATGACCAGGTTCTTGGGCCAAACCTACACGGTGTTTCACACAGTATACATCATGGCCTCCAAAAAGGTGTTTGATGCCATAAGGGTGATGACAATACCGCCTCGACCGGCGGGTCCCATAACAACACGGATGCTCGTAGCCGCACTGGTTACATCTTTCTCATCGGTGGGACTGTTGTCTCTTGGAAGAGTGGAAAACAGGACTGTTTTGCTCCAAGCTCCAGTGAGGTAGAGTACGTGGCACTTGACGCAGGTACGTGTGAGAGTGTATGGCTGTCCCACCTGTTGCAACAGTTGCGTGTTCCCATTCGTTGCATCACTCTGCGCTGTGACAACCAAAGTCCAAAGGAAATTTTTGAGTACGATGGCATGCATCATTCTCGCACAAAGTACAACAACATTGAGCATCACTTTGTATGTGAGCCCATTGCTACTGGAGAAGTTCAGGCTGTCTGGGTCGACACTCGTCAGCAGCGTGCACACTTCCTCACCAAAGCTCTCAGTAGTGGCATGTTCAATGCGGCTGTGTATAACGTTGGTCTACTGCGCTCTCGTGATGCCCCTGGTTGAAATGAGTCCTGTATTCCTTAGTCTTGTGACATGCTCCTTGTTCTATGTGTGTGTGGGCTGTTTGTATGTGGGTCATCGGGGAGTTTTGGTTATAGTTGAGACACACGCAAGTGCCCTCTTGCCTTTACGCACACACAAACCTCATCACTACTGGTGATTGATCTCAACTGAGGCTCCTTGGTGCAAGAGTGTGACGCAACATGCGGCTCACAGTGGTGGTGACACTATCAAGTTGCCAAGTGGTGACCAGAGCACCAACGTCACCCTCGCGACAAGCCTTAGCTTAGTGGTGACTCTACATGACAAAAAATGGGGGATACACTTATAAGAGTGCATGCTTGTGATGTGACAGGATCCTTGCACACATGGATGCTTTCAGTGTAGTGAACCGGGTTGCAAATCCCTCAAGACCACACGTCCGGTTTACACCGGCGTGTGGAAAACCGCCTGGAGCTCATTCGCTCTAGGAGCAGGTTCAATCCCTGGGTGGCGTCTGGGCCCCACGTCGAGTGACTCGCGTTGGTGGCCTGGTCAACCGGTACTTACCACTTTGCTTGCTTGTTACTCGTAACTCGTTGCTCTTCTACTCTCTAAGTGAGCTTGTCCCCGATACATGGTGTCATCCCNCATGCTTGTGATGTGACAGGATCCTTGCACACATGGATGCTTTCAGTGTAGTGAACCGGGTTGCAAATCCCTCAAGACCACACGTCCGGTTTACACCGGCGTGTGGAAAACCGCCTGGAGCTCATTCGCTCTAGGAGCAGGTTCAATCCCTGGGTGGCGTCTGGGCCCCACGTCGAGTGACTCGCGTTGGTGGCCTGGTCAACCGGTACTTACCACTTTGCTTGCTTGTTACTCGTAACTCGTTGCTCTTCTACTCTCTAAGTGAGCTTGTCCCCGATACATGGTGTCATCCCGTCACTTGCTTGCTTGCTAGCTTGCTTGCTTGCTTAGCAACCTAAGCTACCTACACAGCCCACTCACGGAGGTGCTCCTGGAACGGTACCCGTGGAGACCCCACCAACTTCCACATGCACTCACCCCTCCCAACCCCTCCACACCTTTTTCTTTCTCTCTCTCCCTAACCCATAAGTCCTCCAGATTCCCACAACTCCAACGCGACCCCCCGCTCTTGGAAATCCGTGGTTGTGGGAGCCAAGGGAGAGTTTGCACAAAAGCAAGGCAAGGGTGAGAGCAGGGGCCTACTGTTACGACTCAAGCAAGGCCTGACTACCGCAACAAACAAAGTGGCGAGCCCTACTGGCCAAGATTTTTTTTCTCAAGAAGGGCCAAGACAAGGGCATGACTACTTCAAGACCGACTGGTTCCAGTACCCAGGAAAGCAGGAAAACGGCCATAGCTTGGCCCGTACATCTCAAATTAGAGCGCTTGTTTTTTTCGTTGAGCTCAGAAACAAATTGTCTATTTCATTCTATGAATTGGAGGCTATCCTTGTGCCATTTGGTTTTATCTTTCAAGGGATTCTCACTCTCCTTTCGATTCCAAGAGTTTTGACCATATCCTACATTCAGAACTTTGGTACTACATCCTTAAAAAAATATTCTCTAAACAAAAGCCAACCCCAAAAAAAAGAGGTGAAGGAGGAATTCTCTAAAGGCACCTCAGTCCACCTCTCATAAGGTGAAGGAGAGTACGCTTAGGGAACCTCGGTCCACCACTAAAGAGGGTGGAGGAAGGATATGTCAAATTCGCCTCGGTTCACCTCTAACGAGGTGAAGGAGGGCACGCTTTAGGAATCTCGGCCCACCGGTCAAGAGGGTGGAGGAGGGAACCTCAAAAGCTACCTCGATCCACCTCTAACAAGGTTAATGAGGGCATGCTTTGAGAACATCGGCCAAACTCTCAAAGAGGCTTTGAAGTGAGGCACACCTTGATTACCAGTATGTCCTCCACCCATTTAAAAAAAAAGAACCACAAGGGAAGGAGGTTGGGAAGAGAGTGACCCGTAGCAAGGCCTTGTAAAAACAATGGCGTGCATGGGGACTGGACTCTCTGTGGTTATCGGGCATCCCCTAATTTTCTGTCCACGGTACTCAAATGATAGAACACCCATGGGGTCCAAGGAGCGCCGCAAGACGTTGGCGCTGGTGAGCCACCTCGCCAAGCCACACCGCCAGTCAGTGGCGAAAGGGGGAATGTCTCAACCGGTGTCGTCGTGAGACAAGACGTCAAAGGCTCCAAACAACAGGCAATAGAACAAAGGTGACAGGCAATCAAACCACAAGGCAAGGGGCAACTCTGCAAGCTGATCGAAGGCCAAATTTGGCCACAATCCTCAATCGACTCCGGCCAACGAAGGCTCAAAGGCTGCTAAAGAGGGCGCAGCCAATGTCGCCAACCCCAAGGAGGTCATTGAGGGTGGCAAGCATGGGGACAATTCCTTAGAAGAGCCAGCAGATCAGGTGTTCATTGAGGTCGAGGAAGACATTGATGAAGAAGTTGAGGCCCACGATGTCGCCAGGTAAGGCAGTGAGGCCGGAAAGTCCGCATCGATGGAAACGTCTAAGGAGGCAACGTGCTGGTGGAGGCGTTCATGCTATCCCCCACACTAAGGGCGAGGGAGGCCACTAGGCAAACCCTCCATGCATCGTGGTGACAAAACGTGCACTTGGTAGTGTTATGTTCGGCCTCAACGTCGAAGGCTAACTCGACAAGGTTCGAGCCTGCCTCTTAGTAGAAGACATGGACCTCTCCATGACTATCATGGGTGCTTTGGCATGAGATGGTCACATCGTACGTGCTGGCCTTTGTGAATGGGTGTTCACAATGCAACGATTTAATGAGAGCTTTTATGAAAAAACGCCAAGATAGTCCACCAGTTGGCAACTGTTGAGCTCAAGGCAAATGTGGCGGAGCAACCACTCGAGACACTTGATGCAAAGGAAGTCGCGAACCAGCAAGTGATGCCCAGGTTGACAAGGACGAGTGGGGTACTCAAGGGATGCCCTCCCAAAATCCTCAACCCTTTGAGAAGTTTACAAATCTTTGCAAGGAGAAGTAGTTACAATCCGACCTGAGTTTCGAGGAGTACTACACACTCATGCGCGAGTTCTACTCTAAATCTGCTGATTCTCATAAAAAGAAGAAAGAGTTGGAAGCTTACATACAAGGAGGCATGTCCTTGAAGAAGTATTCAGATGCTTTTCTCAAGAGAATAACGAAGGTGGACGAGCGTCACCTGGCTGAACAAGCCAAGATCAACCTTTTTTCACTTGCTTGGCCAGCGCGTGGCTTTAGTGTTTCTGCCTCCGGGATGATGGAAAGGAGTGGGAGAGTCTGCGCACTCTCGTGACACGTGTTTGCAAAGTCTACAAGATGAACTCTGGTCTTTGGGATCACGATACGTGTGAGAGTCGTACTTCACATGAGACACTAGTTCCAACAGGCGATACCCCAAAGCGCTCTGTAAACGCCCCATTGGAGCCATCAGAGACGTTTTGTCGTCATGATGGAGAGAAGACAACCCGTAGTGATGTCATATATAGGATCTCTAACAATACTGGACACATCGCACACGACTATCATCATAGCAAACGTAAGTCACAACAACAACAGGGAGACTAAAACGGCCAGGAGCACCATGGGCATGGCTGGCGCCCTGGTGGTGGCCAGCATCACTCAAATGGCGGAGGGCAGATTCGCGTCCATGGTGGTGACAAGCAGTAAGGTGGACAGCGCGAGGGCCATGGCAATGCCCGAGCAAGGCAGTGATTCCCTTAGGAGGGCTAACGCCAAGGCCAGGCATTGCAGCTATGCACACAGTGGAAAGCATGGACATAGACGCCCTCGTAAGAAGGATTGGAATTTTGAGGGAAGAGAGGCAGGAGCAATCAGTCTCTAGCATGGCCATGAGCAGGATTTTCAAGACCCCCAGTAGCCACAAGTGGACAATTATCTGGATCTATATATATATATGTATGTATATCTATATCTATATCTATATCTATATCTATATATATATATATATCTATATCTATATCTATATCTATATCTATATCTATATCTATATCTATATCTATATCTATATCTATATCTATATCT
>SZWC01012479.1:43595-53745 GCA_023375785.1 Penium margaritaceum | reverse complement strand
GACAGAACTGCAAGGGTCTGGGTTGGGACACGAACAGAGTGTCAGGAAACTCAAACTGAATATAATTGCAGAGAGAGTTGACAACTGAGCAACAATCAGCCTAAATAGTTGCTGGCCGCCTAGAGTCGCTAGGGGCGGCGGTATTTTCGTACCTGCTCAAATTGGCCTAAAACCACGGTTTTAGCCGTAACTCACTGCTCAGGTGTCAGAATCACCCGTTGTCTGCACCAAAACGTGCAGAACGATGAGTTCTATGCAACGGACCCACGCAAGGTGGGTTTGCATCATCCAGGCATGAATAGCAAGCAAAACAAGGAAATCGGCCAAAATGGCCTGTCCACCGAGAAAACTCTAGAGCACTCGGAACTGCACTAAGAGCACCCATAAATGTACGAGTGCAGTATCGAGACATCAACGTGTGCTTTCCACGACAGGAAGCACACACAAAGTCGCAGGTCTCCTCATCGCACCGGTACAGGCTGCCGGGTACGTGGGTCTCGACCACCGAGAAAGCTCCAGCAAAGGCAGACCAGCCAGTCAGGCTGTAGAGACGCATCATCTGCGTCACACCTGTCATGTCGTAGCTCCTGGATAAGTCCATGGACGATCCAGAGTCCCGTCGGGTCGTCATGATCTCCAATGCGGCCACCGCTCACCATCAGCTCCGGGTGCACCCGTAGCTGCTACGGTTGTGGCTCGTGACGAGTGGAAGCCACACATACCAACACCCCTCTGAGAAACTGCTAGGAAGCTTCCTAGCCTTGCTGCTGCTGACGTGGCGACACTGTCCTGTCAGCTGACGCACTAGCAAGCAGGCAGGTGCAAGAAACAGCAAGGATCAGGCTAGGGAGACGTGCAAAGTCTCATAAGCTTCAATAGCTTGATAAATGCAGAGAGAAATGACAACTGACAGGTCCAGGGCATAAATACCTGCCGCGGCGCACGGCGGGTGTCGCACGCGGCAGTCCAAGAGCTGTCCTAAAACCGGCCCAAAACCACTGTTTTGGCCGTAACTCTGCGCACACATGGCAGAATCCTACGCCGTCTGAACCTAGACGTGCAGAATCAAAAGACGCACGCAACGACTGGTCACATGCATGCATCCATCAACTGACAGCGAGTATGTAATGCAAAAACATGCAAATGGGCCTCATGCCCAGTCCGCCGAAAGGCGCCTGCAAGACGTAGAAAGCACAGCAAGGAGTCCCGATGACATCTAGGGCTCTGGAACAGTGGTCGGTCAGCTCCAGACGGGTAGTCCGCTGCCTGTCGTCGCGCTTGTGTCACCAAGGCCGCCTGCCTCAGGGATCTGCACGAGTATGGACACGGCCGAGTGGTCACAGTAAACTGTACAGGAACGGCACAAAGCACAACACTCCCCCATGACTCGATGGTACGCATGTCCATACGCGTGCAGCACTGGTACAACCACATAGTGAGTGACACAGACAGANCCACTGTCACGCACGGGGCGAAGCCCAACAGAACGAATGGCCACCAGGAACTTTCCGCGTGCAAGTGCCTTCGTCAAGAAATCAGCTCGCTGCAAGTCAGTGCCAACCCACATGATGGAGATCACGCGTCGCTCCACCAGATCACGAACGAAGTGATGCTCAACCGCAATGTGCTTTGTGCGAGCATGAAAAACACCAGAGTTCTCCGCAATGGCGAGAGCACTCTGGTTGTCGCAAGGCAGCACAATGGCAGGTACTGACTGCCCAAGCTCAAGAAACAAGCGCTGCAGCCAGACTGCCTCAGCAGCCCCTACCCCCAAAGCCACATACTCTGCCTCCGACGAGCTACGTGCGATGCAGCCCTGCTTCTCGCTTTGCCAAGACAAAGCGGTACCACCGAGCAGAAACACGTAGCCAGTGTGACTGCGCCCGTCGGGACTCCAAGCCCAGTCACTGTCAGTGTAGCCGTCAAGGACCACCGAACACTGCCGACGAAAGCAGAGTCCGAGATACGGCGTGGAAACCACGTACCGTACCACTCGCACAGCCGCGTGAAGAGCTCTCGCACGTGGAGTCTGCGAGAACTGAGCAAGGAGGTTGACGGCGAACGCGATGTCTGGACGCGTGGTCATGGCCAAGTACATCAGAGATCCGATAAGACGGAGGTACAAGGTCACGTCCACTGTCTCCCCCAGCTGTGTAGGGTCATCCACCTTCAGGTTATCCTGCCCATCAGGTGTGATGGGTGTGGAAGCAGTGGGTACTGCACCAAGGAGATCGCTAAAGCGCTCCCCCACGACTCGTGCATATCGGGCCTGATGCAGCAGCAGTAGTGTCCGGTGTCTGCGATCACGTACAATCTCCATACCGAGAAACACCGATGCAGGACCAAGGTCCTTCATACTGTAGGCGGTCTGCAGGACAGCCTTGGCCTCCTTCACGGCCTCCAGGGACGGAGACGCAATCAGAAGGTCATCAACATAGACCAGAATGGTGGTGAGACGCTCGGGTGTCGGCAGGATGAACAGCGAGGGGTCAGCCTCGCTCTGTACGTATCCTACACGAGTCAAGGTGCCTGTGATCTCCCGGTTCCAACACCGTGGAGACTGCTTGAGGCCATACAAGGACTTGCGCAAGTGCCAGACCTTGTTACCGTCCTCAAAGCCTGGTGGCTGAGCCACGTAGATCTCCTCATCCAGAGAGCCATGGAGGAACGCGTTGTTCACATCCATCTGGTGTAGTTCCCAGTCATGCTGAGCCACTACACCGAACAGAGCTCGAGCTGAGGTCATGCGGCCGACAGGGGCAAAGGTGTCAGTGTAGTCAACTTCCTCAATGTGAGAGAACCCCTTGACGACCAAGCGGGCCTTGTAGCGTTCCAGTGAGCCATCAGGTTTCACTTTCTTGCGAAAGACCCACTTGACCTGAATCGCCTTCCTCCCGGGGGGAAGATCGACCAGCTCATAGACTCCGTGCTCTCGGATAGCGCGAAGCTCATCCTCACAAGCAGCTCGCCAGGCATCAGAATCCTGAGATGAGAGAGCCTCCCTCAATGTGCCTGGATCAGGGGCCAGAGAGGGGGAACTCTGCGTGGCAAGTGCAGACGCCACAGTGTCAGGCCTGACAGTCACGAGGTCAGCTGCTGCGTCACAGGCGCTATGGAACTCGCGAGTGACCAGATCGTGCCCGATGGGGCACGCTGGGTATACCTCTGTAAGCTCAGTGCGGGCACTCAGGCCTAGGGCCTTTGTGCCTGGATCACCGCTCGCGATGCTGCGAGTGGGGCGCCTGGGTCCGGGACCCGACACCCGCTGAGCTCCGGAATCCAGTGGTCGAAGGCGACCACCGGGCTCACGGGAGTAACCGGAGGTCGAGGGACGCGCAACAGGCGCAGAGACGAGGACGTCCACAGGGTCAGGGACAACCGCAACAGGTGAGGACTGAGACGAGGCAGCCGGGGATGCCGTGCGAGGAGACGCGTGTGTGGGGGACCCAGAGCTGGGGTTGCCAGCGGGTAAGGCCGGCCCGGACACTGAAAGAGTGTCAGTCGAAGCAGGGACAGGCGTGGGCTGGACTGGGTCAGACGCGTGAGCAGGGGTGCTAGCAGAGACAGGTGGTGATGCAGGAGGAGGCGTGAGGGCCGTGGTGCCTGTAGGGTGTGACGTGGGCAGCAGAGGCGATATCTCTGGGCCAACGGCAATGATAGCCGGGTCGTCAAGTGCTGGAGACCGAGAGGGGGCTCGAGCGGACCCATCAGCCTGGCGACCAGTGGGAGACGGCGAAGAAATCTCCCCCATCCGCCGAGAACCCTCACAAGAAGGGACGTGGGCGGCAGAGAGGGCTGTGATGGAAGTCAGATCACGGTAAGCGAGTGACTCAAAAAACAGCGCGTCCCGAGACTCGATGACACGACGGCGAGTGGGGTCCCAGAAGCGCCAGGCCTTCGACCGCGGGGAGATGCCGATGAAGGCACAAAAGCGACCCCGAGGGGAGACCTTGGACCCCTGCTGGTCCTCGGTGTACCACACGGAGGCCAGGGAACCCCAGACGCGAGCGAGGCGAAGATCAGCACGGTGGCCAAACCAGAGCTCGTACGGTGTAATATGGTCCGGAAGCGGACCATTTGGGAGGCGGTTCCAGACCCAGGTCATGTAGGAGAAACCCTCAAAGGCGAAGGACTCCGGGAGACCGTATTCAGACCGCATGGCACGGACCGCATCCTCCATGGTACGGTTCTAGCGCTCAGAGACACCGTTCTGCTGTGGGGTGGCAAGAGCGGAGACCTGGTGAAAAACACCGTGCTCAGCAAAGAAGGCGTCCATCTCACCGAGGAACTCGCCACCGCGATCCGATCGGAAGGTGTGTAGGGTGTGGCGAGACTGACGCTCAGCCATCACGAGCCAGAGCCGAACCGCAAGGGCGGCGTCGCTCTTCTGACGTAGACTGTAGACCCACCGCATCCGGGTGAAGTCATCAGTCAGTGTCAGAACATATCGGCCCCTCTCGGACACGGACTCAACCGGGAGAGGACCAAGCAGGTCCGAGTGGACCAACTCGAGGGGCCGCAGTGCTCGTGAACGCGAATCAGGGTAAGTGCACCTGTGCATCTTTCCCTGAGCGCAAAAAAGGCAGTCGGCCTTGGGTGGCTTCTCGAAAGAAGCCACGTCAAGACCAAGAGCGGGCTGTGTCCGGATGAGCTTCGACACAGTGTCGGAGCCCACGTGACACAGACGTCTGTGAAGCAATCTCTGGTGATCTGGGGATAGAACACCAGTGACAAAAACGCGACCAGAGGACGTAGGGGAGCGAGGGGAGGACGGTCGAGCAATGCGGTACAGGTCATCAACGACTGAAGCACGTAGGACAATGCTACGGGTGTCAGAAGCAGTCACAGTCACCGAATCAGCAGTGTGCTCAACAGAGAGACCCATCAGAGTGCAGGCACGCACAGACAGCAGGCTGAGCTCAAGATCAGGTACAAATAGCACGTCAGAGAGATACAAGGGGCCAGACGGACCATCGAAACACACAACCCCAACACCGTGGACGGGTAAGGACTGACCAGAGCCGGTGCGAACAGAACGAACAGTCGTGACGGGACCAAGAACCACAAAGTCACTGCGACGACACGTCATGTGGTGAGTGGCACCGGAATCGATGATCCAAGTGCCACTGGAGTCACGACTGGTGGACGTTACTGTACAAAGAGCAACGGAACACTCGGCATCAGAAGGACGCTGAGCTGTCTGTGGGACGGAACGACGTACATGACAAAGGTAAGCCTCATGGATCCGGTCTGTGCAGTCAGGCCCATCCTCATCACATCCGGACTGTGCTCCCCCACACGTATCATCACGAGTCACGAAGGCGGACGAACAAGCAGTCTGTGACCCACTCGACGATGACAACACACTCGCACCTCCCTGTAAGCGAAGCGCCAGAAGATGACGTAGCTCAGCGATGGTGCGGTCACGTGGGTCTGGGTCACTGCTGCTCGCTGGTGAGGACGAAGGAACAGCTGCAGTCGTAGTCGCCGCGCGTCCCGAGGAGGGTGCGGACGACGTCCCGGGCGCGGTACGAGCAGCATGGGCCGCCTGAAGTCCACGGGTGATGCGCCCCCAGTCAAGCGGCTGCTGGCACTCGGTGTAGCGATGGGCACCTCCACAGTTGTAGCAGTGGACGGAACGCCCACTGCTACCACTGGATGACGACTNCGACACGTCATGTGGTGAGTGGCACCGGAATCAATGATCCAAGTGCCACTGGGGTCACGACCGGTGGACGTCACTATACAACGAGCAATGGAACACTCGGCATCAGAGGGACGCTGAGCCGTCTGTGGGACGGAACGACGTACATCACAAAGGTGAGCCTCATGGATCCAGTCTGTGCAGTCAGGCCCATCCTCATCACATGCGGACTGTGCTCCCCCACACGTATCATCACGAGTCATGAAGGCGGACGAACAAGCAGTCTGTGAACCACTCGACGATGACAACACACTCGCACCTCCCTGTAAGCGAAGCGCCAGAAGATGACGTAGCTCGGCGATGGTGCGGTCATGTGGGTCTGGATCATTGCTGCTCGCTGGTGAGGACGCAGGAACAGCTGCAGTCGTAGTCGCCGCGCGTCCCGAGGAGTTTGCGGACGACGTGCCGGGCGCGGTACGAGCAGCATGGGCCGCCTGAAGTCCACGGGTGATGCGCCCCCAGTCAAGCGGCTGCTGGCACTCGGTGTAGCGATGGGCACCTCCACAATTGTAGCAGTGGACGGAACGCCCATTGCTACCACCGGATGACGACTGCTGCTGGCCCGATCCACGCTTCCTGTTCTTCTTCTTCCTCTGGGCGGCTGCTGCGACGCCCTGCGTTCGCATGGGTGTAGACGGGGTCGAGGAGGAAGAGGAAGATGGGGTCGTGGTGGAGGTGGATGAGGGTGACTGCAGGATGGAAGATGGTGGTGAGGCGAGGACTACTGCAGCGAGGGACGTCTCCTGATGTGCTATTGCAGCCTCGCGGGTGGACGTCACCTGGAGGAAAAGCTGATGCGCCCAAGGGAGCAGCTGCATGGAGGCCAAGAAGGGCTCAAGAACGGCGTCACTGTACCGGTCGAAGATGTCGGTGTACTCCAGGCGAACTCCGAGCATGATCGCCCGGAGTGCCCACAGCTGTGTGCCCCCTGAGGTACCCAGGCGCGTGTAAATACGCATGGCGCGTCGCCAGTAATCCGCCGTAGGCTCCGCTGGTCCCTGACGAAGCGACTGGAAAGCGCGGATGTGGGACGCACGCGTGGCGTGCGTCTCTGTGGCCAGTAGGGACAGCGCCAGATCCCAGCCTCCACGAGGATCAGCTCCGGTGCCTGTGCCAGCCTCGCCAAGGAAGGGGCGGAAGTCGACGACGGTCTCGCGTGGCATAGCGTAGAGAAGTCCTCGCATGGCTCGAGCAGCTGTCGACACCTGTGCTGGGTCTGTAGTCTGGTATGGGCTGTGGTAGTAAGGCCAAACTCCCTCGGAGGTGGCCCACACCTGAAACAGGATCTCCCAGTAGTCAAACCCATCCTCGCTGATGTACCGTGGGAGTGGTGCCTCAAAGTCCTTTGGCTGCCGCTCCGTGGGAAGAGCAGTCGCGGGCTGAGGAGGGCGAGAGACAGGGAAGAAACCTGGAAGCGGATAGTCAGGTGACGGTCGCACCGTAGGCACCACAGGAGATCTGGTGCCCGTCTGCAGCTGACGGAGGCGCTCCTGAAGGGTCCGGATGTCACGATCCGGGGAGTCGTCTGTCATGCCTGGCATGAATGGCTCATCATCCAGGAGGTCTGAAGGTGGTGGGTCATGCCGAGCACCTGTACCAGGTCCCCGAGCCGACTGCTGTGCAGAGAACGCGACGCCGGCAGCTCCCTCGGAACCCTGCCGTGGAGCTGTGGACTGGCCACGCAAGAGCTCAGTCAGCGTGCGGAGGGCCTCAGTCTGCTCCTGCTGGAGGCGGCGCATCTCAACCTGCTGGCTCCGCAGGTCCTCAATGGCCTGCGAGCGTGGGCTCAGGACGCCAGAGGAGGAGGAGGAGGGATCACCAGTCGCCTTCCCCTTGTCNGCTGTCGACACCTGTGCTGGGTCTGTAGTCTGGTATGGGCTGTGGTAGTAAGGCCAAACTCCCTCGGAGGTGGCCCACACCTGAAACAGGATCTCCCAGCAGTCAAACCCATCCTCGCTGATGTACCGTGGGGGTGGTGCCTCAAAGTCCTTTGGCTGCCGCTCCGTGGGAAGAGCAGCCGCAGGCTGAGGAGGGCGAGAGACAGGGAAGAAACCTGGAAGGGGATAGTCAGGTGACGGTCGCACCGTAGGCACCACAGGAGATCTGGTGCCCGTCTGCAGCTGACGGAGGCGCTCCTGAAGGGTCCGGATGTCATGATCCGGGGAGTCGTCTGTCATGCCTGGCATGAATGGCTCATCATCCAGGAGGTCTGAAGGTGGTGGGTCAGACCGAGCACCTGTACTAGGTCCCTGAGCCGACTGCTGTGCAGAGAACGCGACGTCGGCAGCTCCCTCAGAACCCTGCCGTGGAGCTGTGGACTGGCTACGCAGGAGCTCAGTCAGCGTGCGGAGGGCCTCAGTCTGCTCCCGCTGGAGGCGGCGCATCTCAACCTGCTGGCTTTGCAGGTCCTCAATGGCCTGCGAGCGTGGGCTCAGGACGCCAGAGGAGGAGGAGGAGGGATCACCAGTCGCCTTCCCCTTGTCCGACTCCATGTCGCCTCTCAGTATGGACAAACGTGTCAAGTTTGTCGGATTTCAAAACCATCAGCGTTTCTCGAGGAGTTGAGACGCTGGCAATTTTTGACTATCCGGCCAAAAATTTGTCTAAGTATGGTGCTGACGTCAGCACGACCTGATGACGTCAGCAAGCAGAATTCTGACGTAAGCGTCAACGCTGACGTTTTTTTTTTGTTTTTTTGGTTGTTCCGCTCGCGGTCCTGCGCGAGCGTGCAGCCGCCCAGTGGCGGCTGCGCGGAGGCTGCGCGGAAGCTGCGCAGCAGCTTCCGCCTAGCTGCTGCTGCAGCTGCGCAGGCAGCTGCAGCAGCAGCTGCGTGGCTGCGTGCGCGGCGGTGGCAGCAGCAGCTGCACGCTGCCGCTGCTCGTGTTGCGCGCTGCAGCAGCAGCTCGCCGCCGCCGCCGCCCGCTGCTGCTGCTGCGCTGCCGCGCTGCCACGCTGCCGCTGCTGCTGCGCTGCTGCGCTGCTACGCTGCTGCTGCTACCGCTGCCGCTGCTGCTTCTGCTGCTGCAGCTGCGCTGCGGCCGCTGATGCTGCTGCCGCCGCTGCGGCTGCTGTTGCCGCCGCCGCCGCTGCGGCTGCTGCGCTGCTGCTGCCGCCGCTGTTGCTGCGCTGCTGCTGCCGCGGCTGCTGTCACGCTGCTGCTGTGGCTGTGGCTGCTGCGCTGCTGCTGCTTCTCAGCTGCGGCGGCGGTGGGAGAAGGGCTGCTGGCACCGCCGCCGCCACGCCCCTCTGCGTGGTGGTACGCGTCGCTGCTGTTGTCTCTGCAGCTGCGATCTCACATTGACGGCGGTTGACCGTCTCCAACGGGTCCCAGAAGATCTGCTGCAGCGGTGACTCTCACTGCTGCTGCTCTGCTGCGTCTCTGCTGCGCAGCTCGGTAAGATCTGTCTCACCGCTCTGATACCATGAGAAACTGCTACGAAGCTTCCTAGCCTTGCTGCTGCTGACGTGGCGACACTGTCCAGTCAGCTGACGCACTAGCAAGCAGGCAGGTGCAAGAAACAGCAAGGATCAGGCTAGGGAGACGCGCAAAGTCTCATAAGCTTCAATAGCTTAGTAAATGCAGAGAGAAATGACAACTGACAGGTCCAGGGCATAAATACCTGCCGCGGCGCACGGCGGGTGTCACACGCGGCAGTCCAAGAGCTGTCCTAAAACCGGCCCAAAACCACTGTTTTGGCCGTAACTCTGAGCACACATGTCAGAATCCTACGCCGTCTGAACCTAGACGTGCAGAATCAAAAGACGCACGCAACGACTGGTCACATGCATGCATCCATCGACTGACAGCAAGTATATAATGCAAAAACATGCAAATGGGCCAAATGCCCAGTCCGCCGAAAGGCGCCTGCAAGACGTAGAAAGCACAGCAAGGAGTCCCGATGACATCTAGGGCTCTGGAACAGTGGTCGGTCAGCTCCAGACGGGTAGTCCGCCGCCTGTCGTCGCGCTTGTGTCACCAGGGCCGCCTGCCTCAGGGATCTGCACGAGTATGGACACGGCCGAGTGGTCACAGTAAACTGTACAGGAACGGCACAAAGCACAACACCCCCTCCCCCTCACTCTCTCCCTCCTTCCCTCCCGTCCTCCATCCTTGCCTCCCCCTGTTGCATGTGTGCACATGACTTGCACGATCGCCACTCATTATTCATTATTCCCCACACACCCACACAGACTTTCTTCTTCTGTTTGGATGGCTCTAGCACAGTTCACGTACAGAGTGAAAGAGGAAAGCTTTTCCAAAAGGCTTACATTGTTGGATCTCACACATAAATTTCATAAGATGTCGTCTCCACTAGACATCCTTCCCACACCTCCCGGGTATCAACCACGACCTAGATATGTATTGCTCATGACAAAGCGTATCACCTCCTCGGGAATACTTTCACAAACCCTACTCTTTGCTTTCATTAGAATTGTCGGCCATCC
>SZWC01012479.1:15696-30225 GCA_023375785.1 Penium margaritaceum | reverse complement strand
CCCCCCCCCCCCCCCCCCCCCCCGCTAGTGTAAAAGTTGTTTGTCAGCCAACCAGCCAATGAGAAAATAGTGCTAGACCTATTTTGTGGCAAGCAGGGTTTTCTCAGAGAGCCCTGCCAGACGCCCGATAGCCCAAGACCTGGGCGTCGTCCGTTTTGCCTGAAATCTGGACCATACCATAATAACGACGGCGAACGCGATGTCTGGGCGCGTCGTCGTCGCTAGGGACATCAGTGACCCGATGACTCGCAGGTACGTGGTCACCTCAACTGGCTCCCCCACAACGGCTGGGTCAGGATTCTTCAGCTTTGCCTTGCCATCGGGTGACATGGGTGAGGATGCGCTCGGCACGAGTGGCAGGTCCGTCGCAAAGCGGGTGGACAACGTCTGCACATAGGCAACCTGGTGGATGTGCAGGACGCCCTGGGAGCGATCATGCTCAAATTCCATGCCCAGGAAGACCCTGGCAGACCCAAGGTCCTTCATCTGGTAGGCGGCGTGTAGCAGATCCTTGACACGCTAGATTGCAGCCGTGTCTGGCGACGTAATGAGCAGATCATCGACGTACACCAGAACAACGGCGAAAGTCTGGCCTCGCGGACTGAAAAACAGTGCGGGGTCAGCGGTGCTGCGCTAGAGCCCGCTACAAAGGAGCGTGCTGCTGATCTCTTGGTTCTAGCACCGAGGCAACTGCTTCAGGCCATATAGGGCCTTGCGCAGTCGCCAGACTCTCCCAGTGTCATCGTCGAAGCCTGGGGGCTGCACCATGTAGACCTCCTCACCCTCCAGTGAACCATGGAGAAAAGCGTTGCTCACATCCATCTGGTGCAGCTCCCACCCATGCTGGGCGACCAGACTGAAGAGTGCCCGGCTAGTGGAGAACCGGCCAACTAGGGCGAAGATCTGGTTGTAATCGGCCCCAGGAATCTGGGCAAACTCCTTGGCTGTAAGGCGGCCTTGTAATTATCCAAGGACCCGTCAGGCTTCAAGTTGCGCTGAAAGACCCACTTGGCGCCGATGGCCTTCCGTCCTGGGGGAAGGTCGACGAGGTCATACACGTGGTGATGTCGGATAGCTGCGAGCTCATCGGCACTGGCAGCGTCCCAGTGTGCGGCCTCAGGAGAGGCTCGTGCCTCGCGTAGGGATTCTAGGTCCTCCAGGCGTGCTATGGAGCAGACAGAGAGGGCGTGTGCATCTCGTGCCCCAGGTGGGATGCGCGCGAGTGCAGCCACGACAGCGCACCGATGCTCATGATGGAGCATGGCGTAGCCTAGTGCAGAGCCCGGGTGGAGGTCTACAATGATGGCCGAGGTGGTTAGGCCGAGGGCCTTGGTGCCAGGGTCCCCGCTCACAACCGTGGGAGCGGAGGAGACACGTGGAGCCACGGGGGGTCGAGGCGCCACGGAGCGCGGAGCGACAGTCTGCGTGCTCACTGACGATCTGGGTTGGAGGCTGTCGCCTGGGCCCCACGTGTAGCGTGGCAGGGTAGGTGACGGCGCTGAGTCCATTGGGCTGATGGAGGCAGACGGGGTTGCTGGCCCAGAGGGACCAGCGGACGCGACTGGGTCTGCTGGCCCGGAGGGATCAGCGGATGCGACTTGGGTTGCCGGCTCGGAGGGACCAGCGGGAGCGACTGGGGCTGTTGGCCCGGAGGGACCAACAGACGCGATTGGGGGTGTCGGTCCAAAGGGACTAGCGGACGCGACTGGGGGTACCGGCCCGGAGGGACCAGCGGACGCGACTGGAGGTGCCGGCCCGGAGGGACCAGCGGACGCGACTGGGGGTGCCGGCCTGGAGGGACCAGCAGACGTGACTGGGGCTGCCGGCTCGGAGGGACTGAGGGACGTATTATCCGGGAGCGGAAGGACGGACGACGGACTCACCACTCCCCCACGCGACGGGATAGACGCGGATGAGTTCGAACGACTGAGGTCGCGAGGGAACAGGTCCTCGAAGTAGAGGGCGTCCCGGGAGGGATCCCAGAAGCGTCAGGCATTGGACTGACGAGAGACACCGAGGAAGGTGCAGGGGCGTCCGCGAGGGGCGAGCTTGCCGCACTACTGCAGGACGGGCAGCCACACAATGGCCACGCAACCCCTCACGCGAGCCGGGCGAAGGTCAGCTCGCTGACCGCACCAATGCTGGTACGGTGTGGACTTGCGGGGAAGGGGACCGTGGGGACTCCGGTTCCAGACCTAGGTCGTGTAGGCCATGGCTTCAAAATAGAAGCCATCGGAGAGACCAGACTCGGCCCGCATGGTGCGGACGGCGTCGGCCATAGTGCGGTTCCACCGTTCGGAGACACCATTCTGGGCGGGTGTGTAAGGCGCGGACGTTTCATGGAAAATTCTGCGGGAGGCGAGAAAGGTCGTGGCTTCACCCAGGTACTCACCGTCGCGATCGGAGCAAAAGCGGCGGAGAGAGTGGCCACAATCGCGCTCCTCAAGGACAAGCCAGTTCTGGATGGCGTGGGCAACATCGCTCTTCTGCCAAAGGCAGAAGACCCAGCGGTAGCGAGAATATTCGTCCGTGAGGGTGAGGATGTAGCGACCATGTTCGTCGACGGACTCGGTAGGGAGAGGACCCATGACGTCCAAATGGACAAGGTCAATGGGGGCAGACGCACGGGAGGAAGACAAGGTATACGTTGAACGGTGCATCTTCCCCTGAACGCAGTCAATGCATTCAGTTGGGCACGGGAGGGGAAAAGTCTCCGGGTCAAGGCCCTTGGTCGGCTGGGTGCGGAGCATGCTGTCTACGGCGGCAGAGTGGACGTGGCAAAGGCGGCGGTGCAAGAGGCGAGTGTGTTGAGGAGAAAGCGTGCTGGTGACAAATACATGGCCTGTGGTGGCTGACGGGGAGGAGACGGAAGGAGAGGAAGACAGACGACGTACATGCCATAGGTTGCCACGGGCAGTGGCGTGCAGTTCGACAAGACCAGACGGACGTAACGACACAGTGCCAACACCACACGAGTGCACAACATCCATGCTCATGTGGTCAAGGGCAGTGACGCACAGGATGCTGAGCTCAAGACCAGGGACAAAGAGGACATCGGTCAGAAAGACATCACCGGAGGGACTACGGAAACAAACGACGCCAACATTACGGACAGGCAACACCTTGCCAAAGCCTGTCCGGACACCGAAAACATCGCCTACAGGACCGATCATACTAAAGGCCTCACGATAGGTCGTCATGTGATGCGTGGTCTCGGAGGAGATGATCCAGGTCTCAGCAGGGTCCTGGACTGGGGTCGCAAGATCACTAACGGTCACATGGCAGCAAGTAAGGGACGCGGACACAATGGAAGGAGGTGCGAATCGAGACTGCCAATCATCAAGCCAAGCAACGTCGTCTTGGGAGGGGGTAGCAGAGACCATGAGAGACGACGAGATAGACGAAGAAAGAAGGCATGACCTTAGCTCAATCTCAGTCATGCAGGGATGGAGAGGGAGCAAGAAGTGATGCAACTTGCACTTCCCTGGGGAGGAGGGCGAGGAAGGCCGAGCTGGAGCGCGATGAACTGCTCTAGCTAGCACTCACGAGAGGATGGCCCGGAAGTGTAGACAGACTGCGCGGTGATGGCGCCGGAGCCTGGATAGAAGGAGGACTGCGCCGGTGCCGATGACTGCGGCGACGGTGTCGGTGCGACCGGCGGAGCAACCGGAGTGGTGGAACTGCTGGATGAGGAGGAGGTGTCAGAGCCGGCGAAAGTCACGGCGGCAGAGGCGAGACGGCGCTCACGCTGGCAACGCATGGTGGCGATGACATGCGCCTCATCCATCGGTAGAGGGCACGTGTACCATCTGTGTCCGGGCTGGCCACAGTTGTGGCAGACGGAGCTGCCAGCGCTAGACTCGGACGATGACTACTACTGCTGCTGTTGCTGCTGACCTTTGCCTTTCTTGGTCCGACGCTTCTTCTTCCCCGACGATGATGAGGTAGCTACGGCGGGGTAGGCGATGGCCACGGAGGCGACGACAGGGGAGGCAAAGGCCTCTGTGCCCTGGAGTCGGGACTCAAGACGAGCTTCCTCAATGCGGAGGAAGAGATCGTATGCCCACGGTAGGAGGGTGCCCTAGGCCGCCATGGTGGAGAGAATGTCGTGAGGGTAGTGGAAGAAGACGTCCGAGTACGCTTCATTGGCACCGCGCTTGATGGTGAGGAGCGCGGCCAAAGGGGGTGGGGCAGATTTCCCGAGGCGACGAAGGATGTCCTCCGCCCGCTGCCAGTAGGAGGTGATCGTCTCGGTCTCTCCCATGTGCAGGGAGTTGAACTCCCGTAGCAGGCGGCTAGTCTCAGTGTCGCTAGACAGGCGATGGGGAGGAGTGAGAACGTGCCACTCGGCTGCAGGGTCTGGGGTGGTGCCAGCAGTGACGTCGTCTAAGAACGGCTCGAGGGCAAGGCGGGAAGCCGGAGGGGCGACAGGGACGAGAGCCCGGACGGTACGACCAGCGTCATACAGGTGGTCGGCCAGGGTGGCATCATATGGCAGGGTGTAGTATGCCCACAGGCCCTCACCCTGCGCCCAGATGCGGAAGCTGAGCTCCCATCTCCGGAACTGCTCGCTGGCCTGAAGCGGCGGCGGCGGCGTCTCAAAGTCCTTTTGCCTGCACCCGGCACCGAGAGTGGGGCCATGGACGGAGGTCACTGTCTGTTGCTGGCGTAGAGTCCACTGCTGCGCTAGGTATTGCGTGGTAGCAGACACAGCTGGGCTAGCACGCCCTGGAGGGGGGAAGGACGGAGGCGCATTGGGGGCAGACTGGAAAACTAATGGTTGTAGTGCTACAAGTTGTTGCATCAGGGTGGCCAGCTGTTGCTGAATAGCAGCGAGGGGATCAAGGTTATTACCAACGACGTCAGAGGGCTCCTGGCGCCGCTGCTCCTCTTGCTGCTGCTACTACTGCTGTTGCTTCCGCTTTTGCTGCTGCTCCTGCTGCTGCTCTTGCTTCTCCTGCTATTCCTGCTACTCTTGTTGTTGCTCTTGCAGCTGGTGCTCTTGTTGTTGCTGCTGCTGCTGCAGCCGCTACAAGAAAGGGGGGGTGGGGGTCCCCCCAACAGAGGACGACCCCTCCCCTGTGGGGCTATGAGCCATGTTGTGATGCCCTTTGATTTGTTTGTTTTCTTTCTCTTTGGAGTTGCTGACATCAGCAGTGGCACCTTGCTGGGGGCGGTGGATGTTCTGTCCACCCTTAGGATTGTTTCCCCCTTCCCTTGCCCCTTGTTTTTGAGTTTTTTTAATTGATGTTGTCAATAATGATGTCAGTAGTGATGTCAGCAGCGGGATGCTCACGTCAGCACTGGCGATTGTTGGGGCCGCTGCTGCAGCTGTTGTTTTTGCTGCTGCTACTGCTGTTTGCTGCTGCTACTACGGCTGATACTGCAGTTGGTGCTGCTACTGCTGCTGATGCTGCTACTACTGTTGCTACTGCTACTTTTGTTGCTGCTGCCACTGCTACTACTATGGCTGCTACTGCTGCTGCGGCTGCTGCTGTTGTTGCTGCTACAGCTGCAGTTGCAGCAGTAGTTGCTACTACTACGGGCTGCTGCGGCTACTAAGGCTGCTGCAGCGGCGAAGGCAGCTGCCGCAGGAGCGAAGTCGAAGCAGGTGGGATGGGGGATTTTTTTTTGCTTTTTTTTTCTTCTTCCTCGCCTGTCACAACGGGTAGCTGCCCGTTGTCAACTGCAATCAGCGGGCTGCTGCTCGCTGGCAGCGTGCAGCGAGCTGTTGCTTGCTGGCGACGGGTAGCAAGCTACTACTCACTCGCAGCGAGCTGCTGCTCGCTGGCAGGAGCGGGCTGCTGCTCGTTGCTCGCTCACTGCAGGCAACGAGCAGCAGCAGCAGCCAAAGCTAGCAGCTGCTCGCTGCAACAGCTACTACGATTGGTTGCTGCTACGGCTTGCTTCTGCTGCTGTTGTTGCACGCTGCTGCAGCTGTTGCTTGTCGTTGTTGCTGCTCGCTGTTGCTACGGGCTGCTGTTGCTACGAGCTGCTGCTGCAGGCTGCTACGGCTGCATGCTGCTACTGTTGCGAGCTGCTGCTACGAGCTGCTGCTGTTGCAGGCTGCTGCGAGCTGCTGTTTCTACCTGCTGCTGCTGCTGTTGCTGCTGCACACAGCTGTTGCTGGCTACTGCTGCCAGTGCTCGCTGCCGTTGCCTGCGGTTGCCACTGCTGCAAGCTGCTGCTGTTGCGAGCTGATGCAAGTAACTGCACCTGGGTGACGTTGTCGCGTGCGTCATCGCCCACAGGTGTTGGACGCGGCCTGTCGCTCACCTCCTCGTGTCACGTGTGGGGGTCAGTTCTGCCAAAAACGTTTCGGCAGCATTTCCCCTAGTCCAGTGGCCGTGGGAAAAAATCTGACGCCGCCACCAATTGGGTCAATGCTGCTGGGAAAAATCCGGCAGCATTTTCCCTACACTGGCGCGTATGGGGGTCCGCCGGCGTTGTCTGGCACTGTACGCCAGTCTTCTGCTCCTGTTGCTACGCTCTGCCTCTGATACCAAGCTAGAAACCTAGGCAGCAGGTTGGAGGAACATGCGTTGTCGATGCAGCGTGCGGGCTTCCACGCTCATTGCTTAAGTCTACTGCCCCCTCAGTCTGCTGCTCTAGAGACTAAGTCTGGAAGCTCTGGGTTTGTTACTCAGAAGTGCTCGCGCCAGTGTTAGCACCAGAAAGCACCTGAAAACTGGATTTAACTGATTAGCAATGAAGAATCAGCAACAATGGGGAACCCCTCCAAGTTCTAGGCCCCCTCCCACTAGTGTAAAATTTGTTACTCACCTAACCAGCCAATCAGAAAACAGTGCTAGACCTTTTTTCTGGCAGGCAGGGTTTTCTTGGTGAGCCCTGCCAGACGCCCGACAGCCCAAGACCCGGGCGTCGTCCGTTTTGCCTGAAATCTGGACCATACCATAATACCGATGCTGCAAACGCAGTCGTGCAATCAGAATCAGCTAGAAAAATAACTACAAGAAGGTATGGCTGCACGAACCCAGGTATTGCCTACGACAGTCAACGATGCCAAACATGGCCATACAGCAGAAGACATGGACCCCAGGCATCGCATGATGCTGCAGACGCAATGCCACAGCCAGACACATCTAGGTGCATGTAGAATGCATCCATAGTGGCAGTGACTGCCGGCGGCCCGACCACCGAGGAGGCCTGCGGATGGAGCTGAGGGCATCGCCAGAGGGAGGAGGCTCTAGCGACGGGTGAGTGGGCCTCAACGTGCGTCGGCTCCACCGAGCGACACTCCAGCGGCATCAAGTCTCGCCGTTAGTCATCTGCACGCCGATGTACACAAGCCGGGAGGACACAACAGAGTACAATGAGAGATGCACGAAAACCAACAATAAGCAGCAGCCACCATCACTCATGCTAACTACTATCATAGGGGACTGCTCTCAATAGTGTAGGGTTTGCAAATTTTCATGCAACAATAACTTTGCTCTGTGAACTTTATGATTGATTCTGACTGCACAATTGTGTTCGTAGCAATCATGTTTTGATATGGTCAAGTTTTCGAGAAAAACGGACTACACTCGGGTTTTGGGTTGGTTCTCCGCCGGAGCTCACCAAGAAAACCCCTCAGGTCGAGAAGTGTTGGTTTTTGCGCATCCTCATTGTGCTCTGTTGTGTCCCCCTGGCTGGTGTACATCGGCATGCATATGACTCACGGCGAGATTCGACACTGTTGGAGTGTCATCCGGTGGAGCCGACGCACGTTGAAGCGTACTCGTAGTTCGCTAGACCCTCCTCTCCACGGCGACATGCTCAGCTCCATCGGTAGGCCTCCTTGGCGGTCGGGCCGCCGGCGGTCACTGCCACCAAAGATGTTGTCTGCATGCTTTAGGTGCTGGATCAGACTGTATCATTGTGTTTGCAGTGTCATGCTCTGCAAAGGGTCCATGTCTTGTGTTGCGTGGCACTTTTTGGCATCATGGACCATCGTAGGCACTGCCTGGGTTCAGGCAGCCATAACTCTTTGCTGCTGTTTTTCTAGCTAATTCTGACCGCATGACTGTGTTTGCAGCATCTATGGTTTGGTTTGGTCTAGTTTTCGGGCAAAACGGACGACGCCTTGGTTTTGGGCTGTCGGCCGTCTGGCAGGGCTTACTGAGAAAACCCTGCTTGCCATAGAATAGGTCTAGGACTGTTTTCTGATTGGCTGGTTAGCTGAGTAACAAGTTCTACATAGCTGGGGGGGAGCTAGAACTTGGAGGGATCTCCCATTGTTGCTCATTCTCCATTCCTAATCAGTCTATTTCAGTTTTCATCTGCTTTGTGGCGCTAACATTGGCACACGCGCTTCTGAGTAACAAACCCAGAGCTTCCAGACTTACACTCTAGAGCAACAGACTGAGGGGGCAGCAGACTTAAACAACAAGTGTGGAAGCCCACACGCTGCATCAACACCGCTGCTGCCCCAATATGCTGCCTAGCTTTTCGTTCAAAAGTGCTGCATTTTCCTGATTCATTGGTAGACTCAGTACCAAGACTCACAAAGGTGATGCCCAGAGTAAGTGTGGGAGGAGTCTCTTGCCAAGCCTCATTCCTACTACTTATTCAGTTATTACTCACTTTCAGCTGTCGTTCTCGCGCTTAGTCTTGAGTTCAAGTTTCCGCCCCTCATAGCTAAGCAGCTAGCGCTGCTCAGGCGCCAATTCAGGATATAGCAGGCCATGCCCCCTTNATTCATTGGTAGACTCAGTACCAAGACTCACAAAGGTGATGCCCAGAGTAAGTGTGGGAGGAGTCTCTTGCCAAGCCTCATTCCTACTACTTATTCAGTTATTACTCACTTTCAGCTGTCGTTCTCGCGCTTAGTCTTGAGTTCAAGTTTCCGCCCCTCATAGCTAAGCAGCTAGCGCTGCTCAGGCGCCAATTCAGGATATAGCAGGCCATGCCCCCTTCTCACACAGTGGTGAGTGGGGATCTAGGGACGAAGGCCTTGGATCTGACTGCCCTTGTCATGACAACAGACTTTCATCTGGGATCCGCATTGGGCTATGCCTTGATTTCTTAGGAGCATCAACGTGATATCTCTGTCGTGTTGTCGCGTGCTCCAGCTAGCCTTGGCGGAGCTTGTTTGTTGACAGATAGGTCGACTTTGCATGCAGCCCATGCACGGAGACTTCGTGAAGCCAGTTATGCACCTAACCTGGCTCAGTGGGAAGCTTCTTGCAAGGAGGAAGTAGCTGTCATCGACGAGCATGTAGTATACTAGCTGATCGACTTGCTCCTCGGTCGTAAAGCCATTGGGGCCAAGTGGGTTTTTTGTTGCGAGTGGAAGCCAGACGGTACGTTGGATAAGTACAAAGCCCGACTAACCACCAAAGGCTTTGCACAGGTACCAGGAGTGGAATTCGACGAGGTGTCTGTATTGGTCGGCCATTTCACCTCTGTTCGTGCGCTCTTTGGCATGGTCACACAGCATAACTTGGAGCTCCACCAGATCAATGTGAAAAATGCCATCTTGCATGGCACTCTGGATCGTGAGGAGTTGTACATGGTCCAGCCCCCGAGTTTTAAGGATGGCACTTGTCATGTATGGCTTCTACGGAAGGTCCTCTCTGACCTCAAATAGTCGCCCAGGTGCTGGAACATGGAGATCAGCCACACCCTCTTGAAGGGTGGCTTGATGCTCACCACCGCACATCCAGTTCTCTTCTTCACCACAGTGGACACCACCCTTGGCATCGTGCTCGTCTATGTGAACGATCTTCTCATTGCATCCCCTGACGTCGCCGTTAAGCGAGTGAAGAATTTTTTGTGGTTCACATACAAATTGAAAGATCTTGGACCTGCACAAGTGTTTCTCGATATGGAGATCGAGCGCGACCATATCCACGGCATTCTCCATGTGCATCAGGCAGCCTACGTGTAGACATTGGTTGAGCGCTTTACGGATCTTCTGCCCACTGTACCCACTGTGTATACTTCCATGACCCCAGACAACTAGATCAAGCTAGAACTTCTTATACTAACACACTGGGTGCGAGTGTGGACATTACTACCTTTCTTTGTATGATTGGGTCACTCATGTTCCTCGCCACCACCACATGATAGGATAAAGCCATTGCCGTGAACCTATTGGCTCAGTTCTCTCAGTCCTCGCATCAGCCATACCTAGATAGAATGATTTGCGTAGTGCAATGCGTTGTCTTCACCCTGCATCGTGGATTGGCATTCCACCACCATCCGTTTGTGGTTACTGAAGGCTACACGGATATTGACTAGGCTGGGAGCGTAGATGGCAAGAGCCGCATCGGAAGGATTTTCTTTATTGGCGGCACAACTATCTTATGGCATATTGGAAAGCAAGGGTGCATCGCACATAGTACAACAGAGGCAGAGTACGTGGCATTGGGTGCTGGTGCATGAGAGGGTGTATGGCTCCGTCGTCTACTACATGAGTTCCATCAGCCTGCATCACCCATCACACTAGATTGTGACAATGAGAGTGCCATCGCCATTGTAGAAAATGGTGGCATTCATCACATGCGCACAAAACACATCACTATAGAGTATCACTACATGCACACTTTGTTGCACTAGGATAGCTCAAGATTGTGTGGACGAGGACCGTGCGACAAATGGCTGACTTTCTTACCAAGGCCATCAAGTGTGCATCATTCAAAATGGCTGTAAGTTTGGTCTATCTATATCCTTGAGTGTACTGTCGTGTATCTGTGAGCTTCCTTACTGTGTGTTGCTTTATGCGTTCCCTCACTGTTTGTGCCCATCCTCACATTGGTGCGGGATTACTTGGCTATGGGGGCATGAGAGCATGGGGAAGTGTGACTTGTGTTGTAAACTATCAATGGATGACCTCTGTTCGTGTGTGTACACTGATGCCTACGGGTCATGCGGGAGTGTTTTGATTTGGGAATACACTGTCTCTCTCATCTATGTTGTGACCTCTCTACTGGTGTACATGCTCATGCAGACAACTGACTTGGCGGACATTGAGCGATGGAGGGGACATTGCATCATTGTGGGAGGGGTGTCTTTCTTTGCCTCATGTGGAGTTGGCCACTTGGTAGCACTGTACGTCTAGCTCCATTGGCAGCAGACACCGTCACTCATGTCATCGACAGTCATATGTGGCTGCTTTGAGTAACATTGAATTTGTAGAGGTTCAGGCAACCATAACCTTGCTCGATGAGTTTTCCAGCTGACTCTAGCTGCACGACTATGTTCGCAACATGAATTTTTTGGTATGGTCTAGTTCTCAAGAAAAACGGATGACACCCAGGTTTTGGGTGGTCGATCTTCTGGCATGGCTCACTGAGAAAACCCCACCATCCATGATGTAGTGCATTTTCCTGATCGGTTTGTAGACAAAGTAACAAGCCTCACAAAGGTGAGGGCCTAGTTAGTGTGGGAGGGGTCTCTAACCAAAAACCTCATTATTGCTAATAATTGAGTTATTACTCACTTTCAACTGTCGTTCTCGCACTAAGTCTTGAGTTCAAGTTTCCATCCCTCACGGTTGAGTAGCTAGCTCTGCTCAAGCGCTAATTCTGGACATAGCAGGCCATGCACTTACGTCCAAGTACGTGAGGTGGTAGAAATGGTCTAGTCGAGACTAGCGTAGCATTGTTTCCAGTTAATGGAACCATGTTGTAGCAAACGATCCAAGAAGCCATGGAATTGGGAGAGAACGTGGGTGCTCATCAGATGCAAAAGAAAGGCAAGAGTTGCTAAACTTCTACATGACAAGTGAAAAGATTATGAGCCAACGAGCAGTGGACTTTGCATGGCTCAAGACCCTTGTGGGTTGACGACCTGAACTGAGTTGCCGGACAAATCTAGCAACAAATGGTCATGTAGAAGCACCCAAATCCCTATTGGTTGTGATTTACAGACACGCAAGTGACCTCTTGACTCCGCCCACATGCACACACCATCACTGCAGGTGAATAAATTGCTGTGAAGTTCAAGGCGCACACCTGGTGGACTGAGCATCCCCGGCATCTCTGCTGGGTGCAAGATTGGTAATAGATACATCATATTCTGATATGTCTAAGAGCAAAAGTTATGGTTTCAGCATGTTTTGATCAGCATTCACTTGTCTAACATAGGAGAGTCACACATTGAGAGACATGCATCCACATACGCTCGTGGTCGATGTGGTTTTCTTAGTGATAACATGCATGCCTAGCTAGGAGTGGTTGTGTTGTACACCGGGTTGCTGATCATGCCGAGCCACACTCTCGGTTATACTAGAGTGAGATAACCATGGCGGCATTTTGCCGACCGGCTTGGTTCATCCCCGAGGTGGCGGCCGGACCCCACATCAAGCCACTTGCGTGGGTGGCCTACTCAATCGATTCCTGTGACCTCAATAGCCCGTGAGTCACTCGGCACTTTTTTACTCTTTCTGAATGTTACATAAGGGTTCTTCCTACTTGCCATTCATGCCGCCATGGATCTATGGCATTCCTCTGCATGCAAGATGGCTTAGGTTGGTGGTCACAACTACCTACTGGTACGAGAGCAAGAGGAACAACTCCCTCCTCTAACTCAATCTTGGACCTCACATGGTGCAGTGCAAGTCATGTTTGCAGTGGAATTCACGTAGTTATGGCATCACCCACACATTTTTCACAACTCCACATCTCATGAGCCAAGAAATTCTAGTCTCAGCTCATTGTAGTTCAATAGTACCTCCTCTCCCGTTTTTCTTCTATCTACAACTCTGTTACTCCGTAAATCCACAGCTTTGGAGCTTCAAAGCTCCGCTTCCTTAGAATGGCTGTCTCACCACACTACTGTATAGCAGCTCTCCAGTTTGATTACTCCACATCATACTACCTTGCGGCTTATCACCCAGCAGCCCTGCTGCCCCTCATTCTCTATCCTGCATCTCTACTACACCTTAACTCTGTAGTTCAGCTGCTCTACACTCGACTCTCTCACAGCTTTGCGGCCTAACGGTCCTGCTTCTACGCAACTCCACAACTCTGTGGCTCTATGGCCTCGCAGCCTCCCTGCCCCGCATTCTCCACCTTATAGCTTTGCTGCACAGTAACTAAATAGTTTGACAGCTCCATTGTCTTGCATTCTCTACCTTGCAGTTCTGCTATACCGTAGCTTTGCATTATGACTGCTCCGCACTTGGCAGTCACGTAGTGGTACTGCCCCATAGCCCTACTACTCTGCATGCTCGGCAACCGACAGCACTGCTACTGTGCAACTCCACAGCCATGCTGGCCTGCTACCTGGAAATCTTGTGGCACCAAAGCTCCCTGCCCCACATCTCTGCTACTCCGTATTCAATGACTCCGCAGCTGCGCAGTTTCACAGCTCTGTCGCCCCAGAGCCTTGCCTCACTTGGCCTGAGGCACTCCTGCCCTGTTGTGGTCAGCTGTTCTACATCCTAGTAGTAGTAGCAATAGCAACATCCACATTTGCGGCTGGTTCCGCCACCCTAGCTCCTTCACCAGTGACGAAGGCGATTCCTTACCTCTTCGACGGCCGCATGTGAGCATTATCGCATCAAAGAGGAGGTCGCATACTACAAGGAGCTGGTGGAGTGCGAGGTGTGGTCCCGCCGATTCATGAGAGTCCAGGGTACTTCCCCGGAGAGGACTATGACCCCACAGCCGATTACGCTCGTGCAGACGCAGCCTTGTTCGTTGCTTGCTGCCAGTCCACTTCTGAAGACTCACAAATAGTATAGAACACGCCTGCCACTGGACCACCACAAGATCAGCGTCACCCTCAATCACTCGTAAACTCTTCCATTGCCCATAGGATGCGTCGGCAAAGTCAGCGTGCCGTTAGTGGTTGGGCGGGGCCAGCAACACCAATGGCAGCCCTTAGATCTTTCACTCATCGTGCTGCATCTCCAGCAGCCTCGGGTTTGGCCACTGCCTCCTCTGCATCATCTGACATCTTTTCTGTTTTGGGAGCTGTGCTTGTCTCCAGTGTTGTTGTTTTTTCCATGTTTTCTTCCACAGCACGTCCTATACATGCTCTTGCCAGCAGTGTTTCTGGTAGGGCTATTGACACCTACACAATTGTTGCAGTCAATCAGGGATCTCTTACAACAGCCGTCGTCAACATTTCCACTCACGTAGCCACCGCAGTAGACTTAGTAGCAATAGCAGCAATTGTAGTAGCCATTGCCCTATCCAGTACAATCGCCTCCATTCATTCTGTGGCTCAGGTTTCATCTACATCTTTGTCATCAACCCTTGGTCAGCACGTGCGCATCCTCATCACCACTACCGCGACCATCTCCATTGTCACTGCTGCCACTCTGACTGGGATTGCCTGTCTTATTGTCTCCACATCTTCCTCTTTCGTAGTCATTGCAGCCTCAACAGCAGTTGCTCTTCCATCATTGTTTGCCTTGTGCAATTGGTATTGGTGAGCTTGGCATGCTCGCTCCCTTGCCCCCTTTCTCTTCTTTTTCTCTCTGTGTGGCCGTGTTCAGGTCCAGTGCCTTGCAGCACAGCCTTGAACCTCATACCCACCATACATTTCCCTGCCCACAAGGGCATGGGAAGCTTT